>CAUHTR010007839.1:0-77012 GCA_959609185.1 Schmidtea polychroa
AGGATTTCATTTAAAAATGAACAGGAATTATATTTTAACTGAAAATTATCAATTTCCAATAAAACTTAATTTACTTTTTCTGTTAACCACAAATTTTTTATATTGAAAAGTCGAAATGAAGAAAAACGAAATACTAAGAATACAAAGATAAAAAGTGAACAAAAAGATAAATGATCTTACTGACAATTTCCATTAATAACGGTTCACAACAAGTAACTTAGAATATTAAATAATAACTTAGAATATTTTTTGAATATTAAATTTATTCTTTAATGCTTGATATGAGGAAAATATATATTTATATAGTTTCAATGAAAATTTTATGTCTGAGCTTTAAAGAATTAAAAAATTTCCTGTTTCTACCTTTTCGTAATACCAAAATTTTTATTATTTTAGTTACGTATGCAGCTACATTGAAACTTACGTAAGTCATTTACACCAAGACGCATTTCATTTCATTTCTTTTATATTTAGATTATTCATGAAAAATTAAAGTCAGTATTTATTTTACATATTTCATTTTTTCAACTTTAATAATAATAATAATAATAATAATAATATTAATAATAATATTAATATTAATAATAATAATAATAATAATAATAATAATAATAATAATAATAATAATAATAATAATATTAATAATAATATTAATATTAATAATATAATAATAATAATAATAATAATAATAATAATAATAATAATAATAATAATAATAATAATAATAATAATAATAATAATAATAATAATAATAACAACATAAAAAACCGTTATTGATTTACAATTTATGTCAATAAAATAATAAACAAATACTGTTAAAAATAAACAAATATCGATTTTAACAAATCGAGTAACAATTACACATCAATTTTATGCAGTTGCTAGAAAACTAACATATTCAAATGAACTTTGAAAAAAACATTAACAGGTGAGAAATAAACAAAAAAATATGTCATTAAGATAATCGTATAAAAGTTAAATAAACATTTGAAGTTGATGTATTAGATGAAAATGTTGTAAGAGAATCAAAGGAGATTTATTGGACAATTACGGGCAATTATTGCATGCCAATTTTATAAAACAGATTTTCCTAAAATCAAATTGACAATTTATCATATTATTATTCTATTTATTTAAGCACAATTATTAATCAACATTCCAGTCAATCAATGTAATAACAATAGATATATAATGGAGGCCAATGGTCAATCGATATAATGACAATAAATTGTTATTAGTTCAATAGATTCCTATTGATTAAATCACCAATAATCAATTATCGATCTATTGATACTATTATGATCATCATTCATTCTAGGGCGTTCAAATAATTATTATTCCGGCAATTATTTCACGGTGAAGGTGCCCATGCAAGTGAAATATTTGTGTAGATATCATGTGATGAGAACTTGAATTAGTATCAGCACTATATAATATTATTATTATTTTTTTAAAACAATTAAATGATAATTTAAGCCTTTTGCCGCTAATAATATATTTAACACAAATGAAAAAATTTTCGACTATGAGATAGACCTTGTCAATTTCTATCTTGTAGTCGAAATTTTTTTCATTTGTACTAAATATATTATTCGTAGCAAAATGCTTAAATTATTATTTAATTGTTTAAATTTAATTAATTCTGCTACCACGAAATCATCACTTTATATTATTATTATTATTATTATTATTATTATTATTACTTTATCATAAAAAGTAATAATAATAATAATGAAAGATTTGTATTTATTAAAAAACTTGATTAATGAATCTGTAAAGATATCGATTTTCGGCACTGCCTTTTTCAAATGATTTTGATCAAAATTAGTCCTTCAATTGAAAAGAACTCAGTGATGAAAATTGAAAGATTTGACAATTTTATAAATAATTAATGAAAGAGGAGAGAAAAAGTTTATTTTTTATTTCAAAAATGTTACGATTCAAGTAAACTTAGAATCAATTTTTTAAATTAAAAACATGCTTAATTCGAATATGAATTCTAAAAAAGACAATTATTGATTTGATGTTTAAAATTGTGTCCGAGCCACATCAAAACGCTTCGCGGGCCACCGGTTGGCCATGGCTGGACTAACCGAACCATGTCCACTCGAAATTAAAATGAAGGTAAATTTTAAACTTTTCACATTCTTATTTCAAGATTTATTTTGATTTATTTCTTCATTTCTTTTCTTAGATTATCCATTAATATTTTGTTTTATATTTAGCTTCGATCTTTCAACACTTTTCTTTCTAGAAAATTTCAAATAATAAAATAAAACATTAATCAATTGTGTAAAAAGGAAATAAAGATAAAAGAATTTGAAGAAAGACCAATATGATGAAGAAGATAAGGAATTTTACTAAAACGAATTCTGTTAGAAATGTTTTATAATTTCTATTTTTATAAAATATTATTTTTTTGCTAATTGTCGAATTAAATAAAGCGACAGGAAAAGAATTTGGATAAAAATTTTTTTGAACGGAAAAATCTTTGAATAAATTCCTCCCATTTCCTATCTATAAAACAACAGTGATTCGCTTGATCGAGATCTGATTCAATTAATGCCAACGCCAATTGATGAACTGAGCAGCAACAAGTCGAAATTACAGTGCATTTACGATATAATGATATATAGTTATAAAATATACTTCAAAATTATGAATCCTCTTCTGTCCTGTCGTTTCTATTTACTAAACTAGGAGAAAGATTAATCAGAATTTTCCTACTGTAATGATAATTTCTCTAAGCGCTAGAGTATCTATTAATACAGTTTTATTTGACGAGTTTTGTTTAAATGCGATTTGTTGATGCAAGAAATTTTTACAACGAAGTGAGATTTATTGATATTCGTAATAATTTAATTGCTGTGAAAATAGAAATATTTTCGTAATTTTTTATAATAATAATAATAATAAACAATTAATAATAAACATAAACAGTATGAAAAAGACAGGCGTGCACCGATGATTTTGTTTTGGAATAGAGAGAGGGACACTCAACAAAATAAAGCATAGCCGTTTGATGAAGCTCAATATGTCATACTAAACTATTATTGTATCTGAAATCGAAATTCCAATTTCATTAATTATTTTATTAATAATTTGTTTCAAATACATAAAAAAGAGTGCAAAACTAAGAAATTCAGGACAAAAAGTACAAATGTATATATATTATCATCCATTATCACACATGGTAGTCAAATGGCCACTCTATTGTTTATATTTTTTATTTGTTACTATGTATTTCTAATGATGAAATTTCATAGCGCAATCATTGAATTGAATATATTGCATATATTGCACAAAAATTATTATTGTAAGATATTACCTCCTATGTAAGGGGATATACCGAAATAACTAAACGCATGACTTGGAAAAAATTTTGGCATTAATGGGTTAATATAAATATTTAACAAAATCGATTGAGACAATGGGGGAAGTGGATATAATTTTGATATTGCGCATACATTTCGCTTATGGTCTTGGTGTGGAGCTCAAAGTCGCAAGCCACACTCCCAGAGTAAGTAATGAAATGAGTAACATGTGTGAGGATAAAGAAGTTTGCAAAATGCAAATTAGTGGGTCAGATTTTCAAGTTTTACCAAGAATTTCTAGAACTTATTTAGAATAGCCATTTATGAGGAATTATTTATAACATGTTTAAATCTTTAAACCATGTTTAAATTAAAGCTCACTACCAATATTTAAAATACTTTATTTAATTAATTACATTTGATATACAAGCTTTATTCTCTTCATTTCTCATCAATTAATTTCACTTTTAAATTTTTTATTTTCGTATCTAACTAGATCAATATTTTTATTTATTTTTATTATTATTATTATTATTATTATTATTATTATTATTATTATTATTATTATTATTATTATTATTATTATTATTATTATTATTATTATTATTATTATCATCATCAATTTCCTTTCTTTTTATTTCAGGCTATAAATCAATATTTATATTTATTTTTATCGATTATCTTCACCATCACTTTCGTCTATCTTCATTTCATACTAAAGAACAATTGAAGATTAGAATAAAGGAAATAAAGGTTGAGGTTATTTTCGCTGATTCAATTAATTGGCCCCTATGAATTTTGTTAGTTTTATTTTATATACACGATTACACAATAATTGTTATTGTATAAATACATCCTTTAGTTAGACATATAGTTACCTGAAATAACAGTTAATCTGTTGAAATATGTTACGGGGAAACTATTTACATATGAAATTTTTATTTATTTAAATTTTTATCATTTAATAATAAAAAAACTAAATAAATAATAATAATAATAATAATAATAATAATAATAATAATAATAATAATAATAATAATAATAATCTATGACATTTTCATAGTGTTTTGTGACTCGATTGGTCTATTAATTTTGATACAAGATTCAAACAATAATGAACTAATATTTACCTTGTATTGACTGAGAGACGTCAATAGATGATCAAGATCCTGAGTGACTCGGGCTGCTTCAGATTTGTTGCTTGTAAAACTATTCGAGTTAGATAACGCCCTTTTATTGTTCCAACTAATATACTAAAAATAACACTTTCTTACGAAAACCGTAGAAAATATACCTCTTTGCATTCTGTAATTCGTCAATATATGAAACATCTGGGAAAATAATGGAGAATGAAATTATTGCAAACAGGTTAGAAATATTTAAAATAACTAAATATCACAGGAAAAGAATATCAGAAATGAAATTAATATAAATAATGTGAATGTTTATCACAAGATGTCTTAAAGATTTTGTTTTGATACATTTTGTTTAAAATATGAATGATGATTCTAATGCGGAGTCCGCATCAGTAGAAACTCAATTTATGGTCGTTTATCAGTCAAAATGGCAGAGTATGAAGAATTTAGTAATTTATAATAATAAAAGTGATCAATACTGAATGTGTTGAATGAAATATTAATTTAAGTATATATTTAAAAATTAAGTATTAACTTTAAAGATTAATTATATAAATTATTTTAGAATAGTATTTTAAAATTAACATTTTAAATGTATAATGTAAAATGTTTATAAATTTAAAATAATAAATTTAGTATGTTGATGTGAATGAAATGTATGAAGAAAGAATTCAGATCTTCTGAAAATATCAATATTTGATACTGAAAAAAACTCCTCAAATATAGTTTGGGCTTTAATAATATTGTAAAAAGATAGTATTTTATTTGAAATAAATTGTTTTTTTTAAATAGAAAATTCACAGTTGCTTTTTAATTTTGTTAATTTAATTCAAATATGACTATAGATGAATTATATCAGTGTTTCTCAACCACTGGTCCGCGAAAACCTTAAAAGTATAAGTCAAGAGAAAGGGGAATAAAGTGTATAAATAAATAATAATTATTTATTGCTCAATGTAGTTTGCTATTTTTTTACAACAAAGAATTTTTTTTTAAATAAAAAATAATATTGACACCGGTTCATGAAAATAAGCAGATATCTTTGCGGGTCGCAATGAGTTTTGGGCTGAGAAACGCATCATTATATGATGCGACGAAATTTAAAGAAGCATTAATAATGGAATTAAGAAAATTTAATATGACAATCACGTAAAAGAAGTAAATAAACATTAACTAATTACAAGTGTTACCTAAGGAATTTCAAAAGTATTGGGAACATGTTACTTGTGAGGCTTTGACGATAAAACTATTTAACCCTAAAATCAAAATAGAAAATGCATTATCAACTCATATTTTGAGTGTTTAATTAATTTTATTAGAATTAATAAATTTGATTGGATTCCGTACTTATTGAATATGTTTAGTGCCTGATGATGACAACCGAGCCGTTGAAATATTTTGGAATATTTTAAAACATGGTATTCTTTAATTTATATGAAAAAATGACCATTAATTTTTTAATTTTTACCTACTTGACCTTATCACTAACCTAATTATTCTCAGGGTTCTTTATAACTTGTTCTAAATAGAAAAACAGGCATAGAAATATCCTTCCTATGTAACTAATACATGAAATAATATGGTAACAAATCATATTCTTTATTCTGATATTCTATTATTTTTAGTAATTATACTTTTTTTGGATAGTCTGTTTTACTTAGGGATGTATATATACTTTCTAAAAGAAATTTCATAATTTACTTAAATTTTTTCTGGGATGCTAAGTATAGGTTCCTTTATCAATTAGGTTTGAAGAGGAAAAGTTTTAAAAATAAGCATATGTTGTTGATAAACGAAAATGTAATTTGAACAAATTATATAAATATTATTTCTTCATGAAATATTAAATCGAAGGCCTTTTTCATTTAGATAATCCATTCTCAATTGTCTAAATTTATATTAAATTTTATGGGAAATTATGTTGCATAGAGAACATAATAGAGAATATAATTGAATTTTATTAGTATAATTTATCGCCAAGGTGAAAAACAGTATTGCGAGGAAAAGAAGTTAGAATAAAGAATGGTGAAGTTCAATGGATTATGAAAAAACAAAATAGAGCACATTGAGTAAGGAGTATGACACATAAAAGAATGCAGTAAATTAGAAAAGAGAAAACATAGATAGATCAGTATTTCTCCACTTTGTTCATACTTCAACCCCCAAATTGTGAAATTTAAAAGTTCAAAGCTTATTATTTTTGATAGTCACCAAATAAGAGTTTATAAAAGATATTACTTCTGACAAAGGTATGAATTGGCAATTACAGAACTTCCACACTCTTGGTCCACATGCCAATTTTTCCTATCGCAATTCTAAATTCCATCGCAGTGAAATTAATGTGAAACAAGGAATGAAATGAAATAAGAAAGAGTAAAAATGAGCACAGTAATTGGAAGATCAGAGTAACAATAAGGGTACAAATGGATTCAGATGAAAACAGTGAGTATAAAAGTACAGCAGAATTCAAAGTATCACAGTGAGTATATTGTGGAACAGAACATGCAGTTGTGTACAATGAACACAGTGAAATATAATTGATTAAACGAGAGAAAAGCGAGTATATAAAAATGCAAAAAAAAATCAGTAAATCAAAGAGAATAACTGTATACAAATGCGTACATTAAACACAATAGAGAGTAAAGATGAGCACAGTAAGTATCACAATGTAAAATGGTTTAGAGGAGCAAAGAAAGCAGAGTGGGAAAACAGAAAAATTATCTAAAATGGGTTAAAGAAAAGTAAATGTGAAAAGTAATATAAAAGAATTAGAGGAACACATAGAGTTCAATGGTGTATAAAGAGAGCACAATGACGTATAACAGACAAAAAGAAAATAAAAGTCAGTTTTTAAGAGTGAAAAATAGGTTAGAGGAACAAAGAAAGCACAATGGGATAGAAAGGGGTAAGGGCCAATAATTACATATATAGAATAAAGAGAGTAAAAATTAGAACAGTTAGAAACAGGACTACATAAGAAATCAGAGGATCACATCAAGTACAGAGTGGAATCAGTAAAGCAACATAAGAATTGCAAAACTGTCAAGAGTAGCACGATTGACCGGATCGAATAAATTCAATTACAAGCTCACCTTTATTGAATCTAGTATTATAAACCGAACATCCATCCTAAAATCTAATTATCACCTTCAATTAACATTTTTGAATGTTTCAATAACGAATAACTTATAAAAATATCAAAGTAAAAAATTATTATTTAAAATATTTTATTGCATTTCATCATAAAACTATATTATTTTTATTATTTAATTACTTATATTTGCTCATTTTGCACATAAATATTATCAACAAATGTCATAGTTATAACACACTGCAAATGAATTACGTGTGCTATGAACTAATCAAACGTAATCTGTCTGTCTCATGGAAACTCATAATTTTTTATTCAAATGTTTTTAATAAATATTATCAATAAAAATATCTTGTACCTTCTGATAAATAAGACAATATTTCATTATACGGACGATCTAGCAAGTCAATCAAGCGAGTAATCTCCAATATATTAGCTTTTAAACCATTATTATATGTGGATTGATGTTTTTTGAAGGAGTTCGACTGAGACCGAATTTAATGAATTGTTGAAAATTCCTTGANATTAATAGAGCTTTTACTTATTATAAAATTATTTTATAATTATACTAGAAAAATTTTATTGCTAAATAAAAATTTTAGTCTTACTAAAAGTGCTCAAAGTTTTATGTGTGTGGAGTCAGTTTGAGAATCTTCAAATATTTTAGATCCGCTAAATTTTCAATATTTTCAAAAAAGTTGATAAATGAAATAAGGAAACATTATATGCACTTGCATAAAATAAAAGTTGGATTTGTGCAACAAAATTTTTCTTAAAATTTCAGTTAAAACTCAATTAATTATTGAGCCAAAAAATTGTCAAAGAGCAGCCGTTTCAGTGTGTCTGCTATATGCCATTGTAACCAAAAGTGAATATATCAAGTGCATAGTGTAAAAGAAATTATGGAATATCATCTGGCAAGAGAATTAGGATAGCGTAACTTTGGCAATCTTACTCATTTTATAATATTGAAATTTTGGTCACAATAGGTTTTTATTTATATATTAAAGCAAGCACCAGCAATATTTAAACAACAAAATATAAATAGCGATATTTCGTTATTTTTCCGGGCCTTCTTTCCAAACTGCTTTGATTTCCCGCATGCGCTTCCGCTCGAACTTCCCGGGTCGCGTCTTGCAAGGCTTCTTCGGCACTGGAACTACTGCTGAAATTCTGGAGATCAGAGCTGTTATGACTGGGAATAGCTCCGTCTCGGAGTACATCGGTATTTGTCAAATTTCGGCGTCAGCATGAACTTCGGCTCGTAATTTTATGATTTTCTGCGATTGCTTCTTGATGGTGATTTTGAGAACCTTGAACGTTCCCTGGTTTTCGACCCGAGCTTTCTTGAGAGCTTCGATCTTTTGGTGCAGTTTGCGTACCTGTTTCGGTCGGAACCAGTTCGCTTCAATTCTTCTACAATTTCTCAACACTGACTTGGGTCTATCGGGTTGATGAGCCACTCGTGAAATATAATGCGTCACGTCCTGGCGAAATCTTTCCATCGGGTCCACTGCAAATAATTTATTAAAATTTAGATGCAAAGCATTTATAGCAATATTACTGTCATCTATAATAGCGATAGAAGAAACATTATTTGATATTATTTGTAAGAATTATTATATAATAACAATACAAGCAACACATCAATTGTTCATGTCAATTTTCTCACTAAACCCAATAAAATGTTTGTTTTAACCCATTACCTCCCACTGTACTCACATGGGTACACTTGTTAAAAGGCGTGATTTCATGTTTTTCTATAATAATTATCCTGGAAGTAGTGACCCAATTCAACAATAGATGGCACTCGTACTTCTTTCTCCTGACCACCAGGAGTAGATCTGATTACATCCAGGTATCCGTTCATTAATGCTCTGACCTGATTAAATTTTACATAATCATGGCGTAAATTAAATAAAAACGAAAATTAAATTATTCTAATCGCATATGAACAATATTTATAAATTACGAAAAATTTAGTTCATAAAAGAACAAAAAAGATTATTAATAAAAATAAATAAATAAATAAAACCCGTCTAGCTCGTCAAAATATCGTCACTATCACCTCGAAATACAATCATTCCGCACCATCGTCGTTTTCTAGAAGCGATTTGAGTCTCAATTAAGTGCAAATTTGGACTGTAAAATATAATTTTTAAATTTTTTATTCTCTTTTCTCCGTACCTTTCGCTCTAAATCACATGTCCTTTATACTTTTTCTTATCCTTTCCTTTTCCTGTGATTTCTTTTTCGAGCATTTTCCGTTAATTTTCGAAATTTAATTTTCTCTATTTTCATCAATTTTCCTTTAAAATGTTCATGCAGATGGTTCGTTTATTCACCTTTGTTTTATTATTATTTTCCATCTCTAAGTTATTGCTTATTATTGATATTCGTACTTGATAAAAAAACACTGATAAAGCATCAATACATTAAGAACAGAAAGATTGATGTGGATTCGATTATGGGTCTGATATAGAGGTGAAGCAGAGGCATGATCAACAACTCACTGTATCATGGATTGAAATGAAATCTTATATTTCCGTTGGAGGAACTTTGAATACTGATAAAGCATGAATATATGAAGAACATGAAGATTGGTACAGATTTGAGTATGCATCTGATATACACCTAAATCCACAATATAAGAGTTTCTATAATCTAAAAAAAAATCGATAAAATTATATTATAGCAACACACAAACTTACATGTGTGCAAAAATTTAATGTTCCGAATGTTAAAAGTTTTATTATAGGAATTGAGAAAGTGACAGAAAAATAATTTTACATACAAACACAGCACACATAATATAAAATACACGCAAATTTAATATAGCTTTTTTTATTCCGAAAGTAGAGAGTCACTAACATACTGTTAACATATCATTAATTTAAAATTATTAAAACTCATGGCTGAAAAAAATTTGGATTTTGAATCTGACAACTCAACTTTGAGTTTTCGAGAAATGGACGACAAAACATCGTAAGATCTATTTATAAAATATTTTTGAAGTTAATAATTCTTTAGATTTTCAGATATTTCTTTGGAGACATTTCCATTTTGCGAAGGTGAAGATCTGACAATGTAAGAATTTTTTTATTTAATTACAAATAATTAAAATATTTTACAGCATATCAGATATTTCTAGTCAAACGCCTTTGTGTGAAGATATTCAACAAGTTCCATCGACATCTTTAGAATTGAAGAAAAAAATTCGAAAATCGTAAATTTTAATAACTTATTTAAAAAAAATAATATTTTCAAAGAATTTCAGAAAATGACAAAATCCGTCTACATCGCCAAAGAGGCTATTAAAAATGAGCTGGAGAAAGAAGATAACAAAAACTTAAAAAAACAATTTTATCCATATACGCCTAAATGTCTTAAAAAAATAAATGTGTTTGGTGATTATTTTATTTCTTTTTAGTTAAAAATATATATTGAAATAATTTTATTGAAATAATTCCAAATTCATAACATATCATAAAATACCTAAAAAAGCACCTGAAAGTTAATTATCAATATATTATAAATATATTATAAATGCTGATTACAAGTAATATTTAAGAGCTTGAATAATGATCTCATAATTATATGAAATCAAAATTCAAGCCTTAAAATATACTTAAATTTAAAAAACTTACTTCTAAAACCATAAATAAAATTGAATTGAGAATGAAAAAATGAAATAAACATTCTCATAAATGGTGAGTCATCGATTGATGAACACACCAACATGCATTATAGAGACTTTTAACCTGTGGAAACGGGTGTAGAAGTGAAATAATTCCATGTTCAACAAGCAGTCATGTTGATGATTGTAACTTTGACTTTTAAAATGATATATCTTCGGATAAAATAGATTTTTGACAAATAGATATGTGAGGTGTTTTCAGCTGAGAGTTAAATATTTCAATGGTTTATCAAAATAATTTTAAATTGTAAATAATTGACTATTAAAATAACTTTTAAATAATTTTTAAATTGGATTTTTTAAGTTGAAATTTTTGAATTAAAAATTAAAATAGCTTTATAAAAAAGAAGCTTTTTTAATGAAAAATTTTTAAATAAATGTTTTAAATATTGAAATATTTTGATAAATGGTTATGAAAATATTTTATTCAACGCGGAAAATTTGTTTGGAAATTATACAATATTTCATTAAATAAATACTTGGAATTATGTCATTAACTTTTGAACAGGATTTAAAAAATAATTTAGAAGATGTTTTAGCAGCTTCTAATAAGATGAAATTACAGAATTTTTTGCATACATTTTGAAATAAGGATGGCGATGAAAAATGTAAATACATCTCGATTTGCGTCTTTATTTGAGACCGTAGAAAAACGACGCAAATTTATCGTATGTGTTCATACCAGTTTTTCATTAATTGGTATCTTGTAGAAAATTTCATGAAAAAAACCAAATTTTATTAATAAAAACATGTTTTTATATCATAAGTGTATGAATATCAACAAAAACTTTAATTCATTATAACTTAAAACAGTACATTAAATAAAAAAACTTAAAAATTATTAAATTGAAACAAAAGTACGCTAAATTCATAAAAATTATAATTTTTACATTTAATAATTTTTTAAATCCTTTAATTCATTTTAAACTTAATGACCTCATATTAAATAAAACAACATAAAAAATTATAAATTAAAACAACAAAAATTCGATAAATTTCACAGAAAGTATAATTTTTTAAATAGCATACATTTTTTATTCTCTGGTTGTTGTGGTAATTTCATCAAAAAAACTATCCAACGTTTGCTGAATTGACAAATATATTTTTTACAAATAAATTTCATTGTAACAATTTGTAGCGTTTTGTCACTTTTGAAATACGATTTTCATCAGGATCATTTTCCGAAAAAATCTCCATTGCTTTGGAAATGAGTAGCATGGCTTCAGATATATGACCAGACGTTAAAATTAATTAACGACTCAACTTCGAAAACGACGCAAATCGAGGTTTAGGTGTATTTAAACAAAGTAATTTTTGTATATTATATCGATAATGCATTTGAAAATTTTAATTTAATTTATTTCCATTTTTTGAATAATTTTTTTTAAAATGTCCCTTACACAACTCTGTTTTTGTAAAATTTCCTTTGTTTTAAATGATTGTGCTGGCCGATTTTATCGACACTAATCGCTATATCATATCCTAATTTTATTAATAGAATAATTTAAAATTAATGAATTTATTTTAGATTTCATTTCAATGAAAAAATTTGAATTATTTTATAACTTTAATTGTGTCACGTGAATTTGATTGCGTGTCATCATTGTGTATGTCTCATGCATCAAGCCGTGTGCACATTTCTCTGCCTATAGCAGAATGAACCCAGAAATTGTGTAAATACTGCGTTACAATCAGGAAGAAAAATCTGCTCAAGACAAAGATGCAAGAAGAGATTGAAATGAAAGAATTAAAAACAGCAGAATGATTTAAGTCTACAATATAAAAAAATGAGCACGAGTAAACTTAATGACAAAGGCAATGACGGACAAACTGGAAAACGTAGAAAGGACGGAAACAGACGAATCATTAAGATGTGCGAATTAGAAACATTGAGGAAAATAAATATGGATGTCAAAGTGGGAGATATAAAGAAGTTGGTGACGTTTATAATAATAAGGAATATTATCCCAGAAATAATCGGAGGCGTGGAATTATAAATAATATTTGCAATCAAGATTATATGGACAGAAGAAGGAAGAACGAATTCATATGCGAAATTGAACCAAGATTTGGACGAGAAATTAAAGACGATGAAAGATTAAAACATGCGTTAGAAGCATTAGGATTTTTATTTTTCGAATAAATGCTCAATCAATATATCCGATACTGATTTATTTATATATAATATCTTCCGGATATATTGAAGTTGAATATTCTAAAATGAGTTTGTGGCAATAGCGCTTGTACTGTACCGTACGTTCCATTTTAATGAAATCGTTATTGTAAACTCTGTTAATCATAAAAAATCTGATAAAAGGAAATTACTACAATAAGATTTTATTGATATATCAATAATTTCACCGGGATCTAGTGCAGCGGTGGTTAAAGTGGGGTTGCGAACAACTCCAGAGAGGTCGAAAAAAATTGGTTTTATCATTTTGAAACATCTAATATGTTCTTTAAATTTTGTTAAAAATTTTATTTGAAGAGATTTTTTGATCATTTCAAAAAAATTTTGCTAGGGTGGGGTGGAATAATTTTTTTCTAAAGAAGGAGGTCGACGTACGAAAAAGTTTGCAAATCAATAATCTAGTGAACAGATTTTTTGTAATCAATTATTTTATATATGAGTTACAGAATAGATATCGACACGGTAAAACAATTGCATATTCAATCAAGGCAAATATTGCAAACGCCATTCATGTTGACTTTATTTTGAATAATTACATTTTCAGTGAATAAATTATAAATTTTAATCGACATTCATTAGATAAAATATTTTACTATTTAATTGAAATTTTATTAATGAAAAGGAATTAATTTTCTGATTTACTAATAATATTTTAATAATATATAATAAAAAACGATAATTTCAAGTGTAATGTAACAAAATTATTTCCTCAATTATTAAATGAAATCTCCCAGTCTCAAGAAAAGGCTTAAAAGGTGAATTCATAAACGAATGTGTCCTCTCAGAGATTAAGTTGTCGAACATAATTTTCTGAGTATCAAAATGTCGCCACAAAAAAAACAAATTCTTTAGTTAATGGAATTATTAGTATTATAAACAAATGAATAAACATTGGCCTAATCCAGAACGAAATTGGTACAAAATCACATTTTAAATCCCTTAAAATATTTAAACAAATCTGACAAATTCATTTCATTCGAATGCCAACGAAGAGGAGATCAAGCGTGACAAATTAAATACCAACATAAATTATTATTATGACAGATTAATTTCTTATCTACTGGATAACAAGGAAAGATTTCCTTTGCTTATGTTCTGCTGCCTTTTCAGGAATTGTGATTATTCTCCTTGCATATATACATATACACTTGTACATAAACTTTATACACTTGTAATTCCAGAATTCACTATCACTGCAATGACAGTTCAGTGAATGCAAAAACAAGTTACAAAATATCCGTTAATCATCACTGACATCATTTCAGTTGACTAAACCGAATGTTTTGATGACAAAATGGATCGGATAGTACATCTAATTTGTATCTATATTTTGTAGTGTAGAGATTCCTAGAGATATGTGACATTTTGTCTTATTCTTTGGTATATCTCATGGCTGATGAATATATTTTATGTACAGAATTTATAGCATTTGATTTCATTATCAGATTATGAAAAAAATGGCCATCATATTTTTTACAATAATAATAATAATAATAATAATAATAATAATAATAATAATAATAATAATAATAATAATAATAATAATAATAATAATAATAATAATAATAATAATAATAATAAATTTATTATAACAGTCACTAAATAATGGCATCGATTTAAAAATATCCAATATATATGTTTTACTACATTATATTTCGACAGAATCACTGTCATCGTCAGGTAGAATTGAAATTCAAACTAAATCAATCAATATATGCTGTTTTTTAAACAAACTAATTAACTAATTCATTAATTTTTTAAAATATAATTTTGTTAAAAATTCACAAAATTCTGTTTTTTTCAATTCAAACTTTAAAAATTATAAACGTTTTAAAATTTCAAGACTTTCAAAATTCACAAAAGTTGAAATCAAACAACATTTCAATAAATTTTTCACAAAATTGTGTTTACTAATATTAATCAATTTTTTCAGTCGATAGTGATCACGAACTTGAGAACGGAGATGACGGACAGTCATTCCAATGTATGTGGCATTGCACCCATAATTATTCATAACCAAGATCAGAACACCATCTAAGTAAGATTTGAAATCCACTAAGAAACACGAAGTTAAAAAAACAGGAATTAGAAACCACCTTTCAACTTTAAATAGAAAACTTCTTGTTCAAAATCTTTACGCAAACTGTATAACATTCCAAAATACAAAAATGTAAACCTAAACATAAAATTGTGTTTGCTGATGTCAATCAATTCCCTCAATTCGGATCTTGGTTATGAATATTTATGTCTTCACTTAGCTTCACTTAAACATACGTATAATAATATTTAAAATAACATGTTTACAATAATATTAATAGTGCGTGTAAGAATAATGAGTCTAAATTTGTGTCAGTATTGACTTACTCCGAAAGTTCTACAGATTATAAAAGATAAGCAATTAGTTAGGAAAATTATATTATAAAATCGTTCCTAAGTCGTGTAAAGTATGTAATATGTTTCCTTAGAAATCTTAAATTCCAGTTGGATTGTATTCGGGTTCTGATCTCATTTATCAATTTATATGTAATGGGTGTAAAGCCACATACGTTGGAGAGATTTCCATTCATCTCTGTACTTGATTTTAAAAGCATTGCCAACAGAAAAAATTGACTAATATTAGTAAGAACATTGAGGGATGTATTAGTAAAATAAGCATGTCTGATTTCTAAATTTTATTACAACAATTTATATTTATTGAGAATGTGTAATATTTAAAGCGTTGTTGATAACATCATTGGATCCGAAAATTAATACAGAAATGACCGCGAACACGTGTGTTTTGGTTTTTTTTAAAATAGTTTGGATATTAAATTGGATTGAATGTATTTAGTGATTAAATTATGAAGTTAAAAAATTTTATTTTAAAAATTTATAAATTGATTGTTTAAATTAAAATTATATTGTGTGAATATATATATATATATATATATATATATATATATATATATATATATATATATATATATATATATATATATATTTAGTGTAAAATTATTCTACTACAGATTATGATTATGGTAATAATAATAATAATAATAATAATAATAATAATAATAATGATATAGCTAATTTAAGCGTTGAAATGGCCGTGGTGTTGAACCGTTAAAATGGAATATATAAACTATAAGACAATATCTGTCAAATAAATCCACAATTAATTTAATAAACCCAACAATATAAGACCAATTTTTGATAATTTTATTTAATTTAAACAAATCATTTTAATTAATTAATAATCATTTGATTAATAATCAGAGATATTTCTCTGATTACCACTAATGTCCTCAATGTCACTGATTTTATCGCACCAATCAACGTGATTCGCCACCGAGTCTTATATAAATATAATCGCAGGTTTTGCACTTTTTCAATTTGTTTAAATGAATCAAATTACCAATTCGATTCGAAAGAATTTCATTTTTCTATTAATTTTGGTTGCAGCATTATTTCAAATTTCAACCGAAAAATTGAGCTGTGAAAACCGATGTTGCAAGGGTCAAAACTCTTCATGTGTCAGCCATGATTCAGTGAGTAATAAAAAGTGCTACTGTGACACATTTTGCTACAAATCAAAGGATTGCTGCCATGATTTCAAACAATTTTGTAGATCTTCTCAAAGTATATTATTATTATTATTATTATTATTATTATTATTATTATTATTATTATTATTATTATTATTATTATTATTATTATTATTATTATTATTATTATTATTATTATTATTATTATTATTATTATTATTATTATTATTATTATTATTTGAAACAATAAAGTGATAATTTAAGCCTTTTTCATTAAATACATTATTCGCAGCAAAAGGCCTTAATTATCACTTTATTGTTTTATTATAATTATTATTATTATTAAAATTTTTATTATACTATGCCTGAGGATAAATTTTTCATTCATGGAAATATTTTTATCAATTTATTTATATATTAATAATTTGTTATTTGTTTTCATGTATTTTTTGAATAAATGTTTGAATTTTCCATGTCCATTAAAGATTTCCAATTGACAAAAAGACTGAAATAATAACTATAAGCATATTACTTCAATCTATAGCAGTAACGATATAATTCTAAGATTTCTTTTGCATCTTTCATTTATATTAATAAAATATTACTGCTTTTCAATTAAGAAGTCAACTGTGTCCTTTCCAACTGGACTCCGTGGACTAAATGTACCAGAAATTGTGGACAAGGCTTTCAATTTCGATCAAGAAAAACTTTATTTTTTCCGAAAAATAACGGTAGAAAATGTGATTATCTACGAGACGTACGGAAATGTCACAATGTTCTCTGTCCGGTGCAAAAAATTGAAAACCGCAAACGAAAACTCACACAACATATAAAAAGTATGTATTTTGTAATTTATAGTAAACAATACGAAATTTAAAATCACGAATTACATTTTTTAGAAATTCAAATATACGTTTAAAAATATTTTTTTTGATTCGGGCACATAAACAACGATCGGCGAACAAAAATAAACACAATATTTGACATTTTGATGTTTTGAGAGTCGTTACCAATAACCAAAAAATAAAGAATTTATAAAGTAAATTGGACCTTGAAATTCGACGATTCAAATATTTATAATTCTTTATAACAATTCTTTATAACAGTTACTATATTTTAATATTACTATTATTATTATTATTATTATTATTATTATTATTATTATTATTATTATTATTATTATTATTATTATTATTATTATTATTATTATTATTATTATTATTATTATTATTATTATTATTATTATTATTATTATTATTATTATTATTATTATTATTATTATTATTATTATTATTATTATTATTATTATTATTATTATTATTATATTAATATTACTATTATTTGTTAAACAGGTACATAATAAGGTAAGTTTTTGCAGCAAATATACATTAAATTAAATGAGAAATCATCATTAGTTAATTTAATATTATTTGAATAGTAACATTTTTTAAAAGAATTATCCTTGAAAGAAACATAAGAAATAAGACAAATTGGGAGTTCGAAAAACTAACATTTTATAAAATTTAGTTACCTCCTCAGTTGCTCAGCTCTTGCCTGATTCCGGGATCAAAGCAGATATCTATAAGCACTACAATCATAAATATGACATTCGGCAGCATTTATATCACAACAGCCTTCACCAATTAAACATTACCGAACAATCTGATACACCGTGAGTATTTTTATTTGGATTCCCAATCTCTTGTATATATACAGTGAATAATAAGAAATAATTTCAGATATTGCGCTTTTTATAAAATAATTTTCACATTTGGATCGTGTGACAACTTTCAGAGATTAAAGAAAATTGATCGTGCAAATTGGAGTCAGCATTTTCTTTTTCTACAAAAGGACAGAAAGATTTGCGCTACCTGTTACTCGGAAAACAAGGAAAAAGAATTTCCCAACCAATGCCGGGGAACTGGTCTGTTGCATAAACCCACACGGTGGCGCGCTATTCGTTCTGACAACTGCCATGGATATTTTAAATTAATTCATAAAAGAAAAAATTGCTCTTGCCCCCCGAATTCATTTATAATGATCTAATGATAAAATTTAATTGCTCAGCATTTGATAAAGAAAACTGTATTGTAATTTTCACGCCATAATTTTAATTGTTTTATTATTAGTATTGTTATTTAATTAATATACATATGTAAGTGTTTGAAATGTTTCATCATTAAAATGCTATCCAAAAGAGAATGTATTAAATTTTAAAATAATTTCTGATTCACAGAAAAAGTTATTAAAAACGGAATGATTAAAAAGTAACTAAATATTTTGAATATTAATAATGTATCGAATGTAGGTGCATAATTAAAACAATTTAATTTTAAATATTTTTCAAATTTTAAATAATATCTTTATTTGATTAAATATGAAAATGTATCGCTAAAGTTAAAAATGATTTTTTTTAAATAGTAAAAATTGGGTTTTCATTAACAAGTTAAAGAAGTTTACGACAGCAAAGATAATAAAATACTATATATGATTTATGAAGATTGACTTAAGACCAACCCTAAGGAAATTAGACGCTAAGTCCATCATCAATGCGGCATCTCCCGTTAACACCACATTTTCCAATAAAATATAATCACTTATTGAAAAATTGTCAAAATCATTGTATTTATAATTTTACTAAATTGTATTTCTTTAAAAAATATTTCCTTTTAAAAAAAGTTTGAAAATGAATTAAATATTAAAAAAAAACAAAAACAGATCAAATTTTCCAAAAATAAAGAGAAGGATTTTACTGATAAAAATAATTTAATTAAACAAATAAAATTTTAGCACACAAAAAGTAAATAATATAAGGTCTATCTGACATAACTCTTACAGAACCATAGCTGAAAAAATTAACTGAAATACCAAATTTTCGCTCTCTCGTAGGCTTAAAGAAGTTCGGTTTTAAATTGTAATACCCTTCACAAAAAAGAGATCAACATTATATAAAGTACCTTATCTGTTTGATGCAGTGTTCCAACCTGACAGTGCATGAGATTACCTCCTTTTGAGCCCTTGCCTTAAACTGGACATGGTTAGACAATAAAAATAATGAAAAAATAATGTAAAATAACTTAGTATTAATAAAATCAGAAATCGAATAATTTCTTATAAAAACCAAGTGCCCATGATATTAAAAAATAAAAGTATTTAAAATGTAGATTCGTTTTTTTTGAAAATATCTTCAAATTAAAAGTTAAATAATTAATTTAATTGCCCACTTAACACTAGATTTGCAGACTGAGCCAATTTGACTCATTTAAAATTCTATTGCTACACACACACACATATATATACACCTAATTCCAGATGTTAAAAGTCTCTATAATACACGTTGGTTGCAAAAATTGAATTTTTGACTTAATTTTGATTGTCGAAAATTAAATTTGGAAATTCTAAATTTCATGCGAAACAGTAAAAAATAGGGTCACAAACACATCGAAATATTAATTAAATAAAATGATCATTACACAATATTACATTAATGAAAAATAAAACGCGCAACACGACTTGACAGTTGGGACATTTGGTGGATTTATTTATACAATCAACATCGGTACATCATAACTTCTTTTCATGTTTTCCTACTGGATGCTTCGTTCGATCTGGTGATGATCTTGATTTAAGTGAAGTCTCAAAATTTCTACTTGGTTCAAATTGGTTTCTGTTAAGTTCTGTCTCAGTTTCTAAACATCTACTGCAAGCCTTATTATGTACTGATGATATCAAAGGCAACGATACGATTTCATCTAATTATTTACGATGTTTTGTTGGTAAAGATGGATATAAATAGTATTTACATAACTACCAGCAACTTATCAAATGATTGAAATCTATTAATATTTTTCTCAAATTTACTGTACTTTTAGTTTGGGATACACAAAAGTTGCAACCTGTGAGAATGAAACGATTGCTCTATCAGTGAAAATAAGACTCAAAGAAAGATTCGATTAAAAAAGAAATACCTGTTAAATATTTTGAGGATACCGAAATAATAAATTCTAATAATTGTTAAATGAATAAAACGATCCAGGGGAAAATGTACAAAATGGGGATGGGTTGTTCTAGAATTCTAGGAAACAGAAGTGAGAAAACGAAATTAAAAATGAGATGAAAATAACAGAGTCAATAAAATTAAAGAATTGAACACAAAAAGATCGTTCTTAATTAATAAAGACTAATTAGAAACGATAAAAAATGAATCATTAGAGAAGTCAAAAAATAACATTTCCCTAAAATTATATACCTCGACAGTTGCCAGAGATAATAGAATAACTAGGAAAAATCCAAGAGAATGTGCTGGAAGTAAAAATAATTATCTAGAAGTGTTAGTGAACGGCAGACTATAAAAAGAAAACAAATTTGGGATTCCGAGACATAATTTGTAAAGAAAAATGAAGACACAAGTTGTGAAACAAATGGTGACACAATTTTTAAAAAGGAAATACGGAGGAGAAAACATAAAAGCAAGGGCGACAAAACGAATTATGAAATTATTGGAAAAAAGGTTACTAGTTGCGAGTATTTTTATTATATTTATGTCGTTGTAAAATGGTAATCAATTGTGCTGATCAATAAGTTTATATTGTCTGAAATTCGTTTGTATTTTCATTTAAATATTTTTTTAATATTCATTTTCATTTCATATTTTACCGACAAACTAAATTTCATATTGGAGTGAACAGGGCCTATTTTAGGCAGAATTATTTCATTTAACAAATAAATACTTTCCTAGTTCAATGTTAGAATTATATTTTTAAAATAAATCGAGTTTGACGGCATAATAGACACATCATGCTATGGTAAATTAGTGTAATTATTTAGCGATATTACGGAAAAAGAAAGTTAATTTGATATTATACAAGATGAATGTCGAAATATGGTATAACACAGAGATAAATCTACAATTTTTATAAGTTTAATTGGATTGAAATGTTCGAGTACCCTGAACACCTCGGAGTCATATAGAATTCTGATCCTACTAAAATCAAGATAAACCAAAAACACTACAGTCTTCCACCGAATATAGTACGCGCGCGTACTATATTCGAATTTTATAATGTAACTTCTAACTAAAGTAAAATTTGCAGGTAATTTTTCTATAAATTTTAACAAACAAATTCTTATAAAAATTTTTTCTTATTCTCAAGTAACCCTTGCTTTTTTGTTTTTTTAACGTTAAAACATTTTTATGTTTCTATATTATATATATATATATATATATACATACGTATAATATTATTAGAAAATAGAAATCAAATGACTTGTGTTTATAGTGTACACGCAATTTTAATTTCTCAATCAAAATGATTATGTAGAATAATCATACTCAATAAAAGTATGTATGTATATATGTATTGTAAACTATTCAAAATAGAATTTTTGATTCAATTTAAAAACTTCACTTGTAAATTCAAAAATAAAAATCTAAGTAGGCCTTGCTTAATTTTCGCGAAAATATAAAATATGTAATTCTTTTGTTTACGTTTAGTTTCATTAGAAATTTGGTGACACATATATCTAAATATTTGTTCTAATTAGATCAGGTTTTGTTTAAAATAAAATTTCTTTAAATAAGTACATAATTTATAATTTATTAAAACACCATACGATGAGCAGCAATAAAACACTTTCAACCAGAAAAAATTATACAATCAAGCAAAAGGTTGATATATTAAATGAAATTAAACCAGGTGAACCAGGAAAGAGTTGTCGTGCAATTGCTAAACTACATGGAATTAATGAATCGGTATTACGTGGTTGGAAAAACAAAAAAGAGAATCTTCTTAAGGCGGTAAGTGATGTAAATATTTGTACCCGTATATGCAGAAGATTAGCTGGTGGTGGAAGGCAAATGGAATATGAAGAAATCGAAAACAAAGTTCTACAGTGGGTTTTGTTACGAAATGAGAAAGGAATCCGTGTAAAAGAAAAATATATTCAATTAAAAGCTTTGTCAGTTCGAAATGATATTATAGCACATGGCGGTAATGAAGAGTTAAACAAATTTCAAGCATCAGCCGGATGGGTTGACCACTTCAAAAAGCGAAACAATTTAACTTCACGACGATTTCCCACTGCGAAGAAGATTCCGGACAATGTAGATGAAATTTGTAGAAGTTTCATTCAGAATTTTCAAGGTTTCGTTGCGAAAATGAATGTAAAAACTGAAAATAACATTCATTTCATGCTAATACCACCAAATATGACCGGATTGCTGCAACCAGAGGATGTCTCACTTAATAGAAGTTTCCAGCAACATTATTCTACAAATTATGATAAATATCTTGCAGATGCCTTAGAAGATGATAATTCCACATTACGAACAAAGGCTGGAAATATTAAATCACCTAATTATTCTATCGTTTCCAAGTGGATTCTAGAATGGATCGACTCTTTGTCCAACGAAACTGTGCAAAAAGCTTTTAAAGTTTGCGGACTGGTACCAAGGGATAAATTCGACATTCATAACTTGCATGAGCCATAAGAAAATTTTTCGATGATTCAACATTTAAATTTGAAGAGTGGGAATCAAGTTATGGACAGATTTTGAAACAAAACAATAATTTTTTCTTGGATAATGATTCTGAATGGCACTGGCCTCTTGACATCCGCACGAGTTTTTTTCATTGTATTTGGAAAGCAAGTAATGAAACTCAAAGTGATTTCGAAAGTTGGCTTCCTAAATTTACTCGTAAAGTTTTGAAATTTATTGACAAATATGCCGTCTGCAAAGAATTGCTAGATGATTCTGAAAGAAACTGTCTTCAAAATGGTGAATATACTGGAACCAATATTGAAATTTTTTCAGTTTCTATTATAAATAATTGGAAAATACAAGTCACAACTTTAGATGAGGAAGCATGTGAAGTGTCGAGCTTTATTTATGGGTCTAACTCAACAGTAAAAAATATTCATATTATTAAGCACAAGGACTTTTTCGGCTTACAATTATAAATTTTAATTACCTTTTTTTTAATTTATGAATTTTAATTTAATTTAATTTTATTTTGAATTGATTTTGATTTTATTTAATTAAATGAACTGATTTGAACTATGTGATATTATTTGAACTATGAATTAATAATAAAATTACAAAATAAAAGTATGAAACTTTTATTATTTAACTCTAAAATTGAATTTCGAATATAGTACGCGCGTGTTATATTTGAGTGCGCATTTAATTTGAAAAAAACTAAAATATTTCAAATATAAAATAATTTCAGAAAACTCGAATATAACGCGCTCGTACTATATTCGGTGGAAGACTGTAGTAATCTAAATTAGTATTTTTTATCATTGTATATACCAATTATTTTTACTATGAAACTTAAATATGGCGGAAGTTAACGTGAAAACAATCTATATATTTATAAATGAAGCATGACAGATTATTCTGTAACCATGGAAATGAGAACTAAATAGGAAGAGTTACAGTTAATTAATATCCATGCCACGACCCAAAGTGTCCATACATTAGTGGCATACAGGTACTTTTGTGGTTTTTCCCCACAGTTAAATTCATAAATAATTAAACAAAACAACATCTCTACATAAAAAAGAAATATTAAGTACGACCAGTCCCCATGTGACCTGCACTCCTAGGGGGTCAAAATACTTTATAGGATAAATTCAGACTAGATGTAAATATCTATAATTACATAATTATAAAAATTCCGACATATAGCATTGCGACATAACTGTACAATGGCTAAGCAATGTTTTTAGTTCCACCGTTTAGCAATTGATATTATTTAAAATATTCTACAACATCAATTTAAATACAAAAATTCATAGCAAAAAAACAACAAACATTTATTATAAAATCTACAGCGACATCTAATTGGTCAATGGGAGAACCGCATTACATGTCATCAAACTGAAAATATAAAAATTTTAATTAAATTAAAAATCTGGTAAAAATCGCGTTTGCTACGATTGATTCCCATGTGCGTAATGTGCAATTTAATTGATTATTTTTTTGTAACACTAATTGCATCGACAAAATGTTCTTCTATTTTTACCAACGTCCATGTAGAATCAATAACTATGGCAACTGAGAAATTGGTATCTTCGAATAGTATGTATAATTTAATGTGAATAATGAGGATTTAATAATTAGATTTTGTGCCGAGTAATAATTATTAAGTAGATACATATCTATTGCAATTTCTCGACATTATATTTCAAAATTCACGAATTCAAAGTATGAATTGAAAACTTCTTTTCATTTGATTTGTTACAATGATTTTCTGGCGTAACTATCAATAATAAAATAAACCAGCGATTCTCAAACTGGGGATGACGAAATACAAATATATAAAAGTTTTTTTGAGAAAAAATAGCACACCATTTATTTAGTAAGCATAATTATTAAATAATTCAATTTTTTCTTTAGCCGCCTAATGTTAATATTGGTAATTTTATGCAAGCTCGACCATTATGTTTAAGAGATTTTTATTCCCTGCGCCATATTTCCAAAATTGTTTGGTAAGTGACTTGTAATTCTCTGGAGCAAAATATTAATTTTATTTAATTTTTATGCTTTGAATACCTTGGACTGAGGTTTGAAAAATGCTAATCTAAACTTTTGATTTTTGCAAATTTAGCTCTTTATATTGATTAAATATTATATGAAATAATTGTAAAATAATAAAATTTTATCCTAACCTTCATAAGATGTAATCAGTAAAAATCATTCAATTGATTACGAGAAATGAATAACCCGAATACTTGGTTAATTTATTAATTTCGATTGTCTTTTTTTAGAATGAAAATTTCGTGTTCTGCACAATTTAATGAAATTAACATTTTTCAATCCAACTTAATAACTTCGCTTCATTCTTTTCAATAATTTATATTTTTTATATATTTCCATATTGATTAAAGTGATTTTTGAAGCATTTCTGAAAGATGCTTTACATTTTAAATGTCTCGTTTAGTTTACCTTCTCTTTGTTATTTCTGTTGAATTTCGGTGACTCATGTGTCTAACAAAATTTACAGAACTAAGTCTTCATTTATTTTCGTTTCAAAAAATCCTTCTCAATTGTCTATCAAACTGCGAAATCACAAACCTCTCCTCTTTTGAAACTGGTAAGAATTATTCATCATTTACATTACATCCCAATCCACATATAATTTAAATGCCCAAAATCTGTTCCTATTTTCCTCAACTTTCACTGACAATCCGTTATCAACAACAGTGATCAATTTGCTCCTCCGTGATTTAATTAAAAAAAATTTATTTTCCGATACATAGGAGAAAATAAAATTATTCTGAATTCAAATCTTGAATACTGAATTCTTTTGATTGACTTCTAACTGATTTGCAAAATTTCAATCAAACATTAATTTGAAATTCGGCTTATTTATATTTAATAATTATCCGATAAAATTCTTATTGATTTTAAAATTTGAATATTCAAATGAATAATAAAGTATATGATGTAAAGCAATCAAGCAAACGAAATGTTACCAGCGACAAAAATAATATTACCAAAAAGTCATCATCGGAAAATATTTCCGAACTTTCCAAATCTGCTTTGCGTTCCTTATTAAAGGAGCTGAATTTTGATTCATTTTCTAAAATAGGTTCAATTTTTTCTAGAATCAAATTTCAAATAAAAAATTGATGTTAAATTATTGGAAACCTTGAATAACTAATTTCCAAAAATCATATTTAGGTGAATTGATATTCAATTCATTTTCCATGTTCACTATAAATTGATTGAATTTCTCAACGAGGTTCAGATCAATTGTAGAATAATTAATACTCTGCTTCCGATACTCTTTCAGGCAATCGATGGCTTTCTGGTAAAATGTGTCCAGATAGGAATCAATCACCAGTTGCCAAATGCGATTCTCCATACCAGAAACAGCATTATTTATTTGATCTTGCGCAAGTAAGCATTGAAAGTCTCCAATTGGATTAATTGATCCAATTTCACTAACTTCCTTTCCTAATATTTCATCTAGACATTTTATCTTTTTAGCTGGCCTACATAAATATTAATATTATTATTATTATTATTATTATTATTATTATTATTATTATTATTATTATTATTATTATTATTATTATTATTATTTATTATTATTTATTGTTATTATTATTATTATTATTTATTGTTATTTTTATTATTATTTATTATTATTATTATTATTATTATTATTATTATTATTTATTATTATTATTATTATTATTATTTATTATAATTTATTATTATTATTATTTATTATTATTATTATTATTATTTATTATTATTATTATTTATTATAATTTATTATTATTATTATTATTTATTATTATTATTATTTATTATTATTATTTATTATTATTATTTATTTTTATTATTATTATTTTTATTATTATTATTATTATTATTATTATTATTTATTATTATTTATTGTTATTATTATTATTATTATTTATTGTTATTTTTATTATTATTTATTATTATTATTATTATTATTATTATTATTATTATTATTATTATTATTATTATTATTATTATTATTATTATTATTATTATTATTTATAATTTATTATTATTATTTATTATTATTATTATTATTTATTATAATTTATTATTATTATTATTATTTATTTTTATTATTATTTTTATTATTATTTTTATTATTATTATTTTATTATTATTATTATTATTTATTATTATTATTATTATTATTTATTATTATTATTATTTATTTTTATTATTATTATTTTTATTATTATTATTATTATTATTGTTATTATTATTATTATATTAATAATAATAGGATAAAGTGCTGATTTCTTGGTAGCAGCATTTATTATTTTAAACAATAAAATGATAATTTAAGCCTTTTGCTGTGAATAATGTATTTAATGAAAATTTTTGCGACTATAAGATTTGGAATTTAGCAATCTTCTTCCCGAAAATATATTTCTATCTTTCTTTTATTTCCTTTTCTTACTTCTCATTGGTTATAAATATAATATAATACTATACTTTTTCTGAATTTTTTTAAAAATTTTATTTAAAATTAAAATTAAAATAAAATAAATACCATTTAAAACTCAAAATGACAAAAACTAAAATTCTTAAATCTTTTAAAGCTTCTATAATTAGCTTCTAGAAGCCTAATAAAATATTTCAAAATATTTTAAAATAAAGCCTCCAATAACTATTTATATACACGATTTAAATATTTCAATAAATGTGTCAATTTTAATTTTTAAATCCTATCTTTTGAAAGCATATTTCCTAAAATGTTATATATTATTTTAATTATTACTTTTTTTAATTTATTATATTTATTATATTTTGTCAGTTATTCTCAAGGTCAATGACAACAGACAAAATTCATGATTTCATTGATTTCTTTATTGTTGTTTTTTGCTGTGTGTTTATGATGAGAATTGCTTCTTTGAATCTGACATTTTTCTTTTGGATGTTTCCATTGAAATTTCAATTGAAATATTTTCTATTTCTTCTGTTGGTTGACATTGTTGGAGATGTCTGTTTATCGAGGATGTTCCACCAGTATCTAGATGTTCTTTAACTCTTTGGTGCAAGGTCCTGAGTGTACTTCAAATGTAGATTTCATTGCATACATTGCACGTGATGCAATAGACGATGTTTTTTCTAAAGCACATATCTTTCGGTGTCTGGCAGTTTTTCATTGTGCAATTGTTTTCTCTATTTATGTTGCCTGCCAGAGCCCTTCTCAGTCCAAGATTTATGTGCTATCCGAATTGGAAGACCGGTGCGTTTAAGTTCTTTCAGGATATTGAAGTCGAGTATGCCACTGATAAATGGGATATTCAGATAGAAATATTTTGGGATAGAATTCATTCTTTCAATGTCTCACCTTGGTATTCGTTTCTGTGTAGGATTTTATTGAAATTTGATTGTTCTTTAAAGTTTAAAGTTTTCGTTTTTTTCAGTGCATCGATTGGTTATTCTTCATTTCTCGTTTCTTATGACATGTACTTTCTGTAAGTATGGAAGTGCTGATCTTTGGTGCATAAATATTTCTTTGCGAGCTGGTTTGCTGTAGAACCCGTATGTTGGAGTATTTGCTTCTATTTTAATTCTCAAATCCAATAAATTGAGAGATCCATCTTCTTCCGGATATTCGATTTCGAACTTAATATCTCGGTGAGCCGTATTGAAAGTATGAAATATTTCCTTCGATTCTTTTCTACTTTTAGTAGTGATGAAGATATCATCTACATATCTTGCACAGAAACCGATCGGTTGTATGGTCCTCAGTGTCTGTCGTTCGAGGTTATCCATAAAGATGATATGCTAGAACTCATAGGCAGACCTTTAACTTGTTTATAGATATTTTGCTGAAAGGTAAAATAGGTGTTCTCGAGGATAACAGTAAGTAGTTTGGTGATATTCTCGATATTCATTTTCTTTATTAACAAGTTGCTTTCTCTTAATTTCTTTTCTAAACATTGAATAGCCTCTTTTGGTCCGATAGATGTGTATAGTGATACGACATCAAGACTGAATGGGTATTTGAATTCTCTATGACAAGTTATGCTATTATTTAATCTTGTCATGAGGCAGTCGCTGCTTTGAAGATGGTGTGGTATCGTGTCCAATAAAGGTTTCAAGATCTTTGCAAGGATCCAACTTGTTTTAGTTGTTGGTCCATTTTTGTTGGACACTATAGGTCTAATTTTGATACCAGGACCCTCTTTGTGGGTTTTAATTAGGTGGTAGAAGTTGGGAAGATCAGAATTTTTTATGACGAAGCTGTTGGTTATTCTGTTGTTGAGCTTCATTTCCAAAGCTATGGCTTTCCATACTTTGTTGATCTTCATTTCGATGGTGTTTGGTGACATGCAGCTGACTCTCTTGTATGTTTCGATGTTGCCGAGGTGTTCGTAACCAGCTTCACAGTAACGATTATTCTCTATAATGCAAAATATTCCCCCTTTGTCACTTGGTAAGTAATTGGTAAGTAGTAAAAGTAAGGGATTTTAATATTGCTTGTTCATTTTTCGTTAGGTTTGAGAGATATGGTTTTCTTTGTTCCTTCTCAACTATCTCCATGATTTGGTGGCAGACCTTTGAGAGTGTTGAATCTAATTCTGCATCAGGATTTGGTTGATAGAGTTTATCTGTGTTTATGTATACTGGGAGCTGGTTTTAGCTATTTTCATTTTCATGCGGTATTGTATTGTTCCATTTGATCTGGTACGCAATGGGACAAAGAGCTGTTTTAAAATTGAGGATGGCTGCTTCATCTATTTCTCTGTTTATACTGAACTTTGGTCCTAGTGAAAGTAATCCTTTTTCACCTTCGGATAGACAATTTGTGAGGTCGGTTACCAATTCTTCGTTCACTCTAATGCTTTCTTTTCCGTCCAGTGTTTCATTGTTCGTAACAAGGCCTGCTCTGAGCTCATTTTTTGTCAAAAGGTGTTTGATTCTTTTGTCAAATCTAAGGGAATAACGTACTTCTGCTGTCATGAAAGAATGTCTTTGTACCTCGTTGATCGATTCTTTTGAATGGTTATTCAAATACGTTTTCAAAATGTTTTCTTGATTCTTTTGTTCCCGATGAGTCTCTCCGTACATACTTCTAATTAAATTTGTTAAAATATACTCTTTGATGTTATTATTATTATTATTATTATTATTATTATTATTATTATTATTATTATTATTATTATTATTATTATTTATTATTTTTATTTATTATTATTACTTATTATTATAATTATTTATTATCATTATAATTATTTAATTTATTATTATTATTATTATTATTATTATTATTATTATTTATTATTATAATTATTTATTATTATTATAATTATTTATTATTATTATTATTATTATTATTATTATTATTATTATTATTATTATTATTATTATTATTATTATTATATTATTATTATTATTATATTATTATTATTATTATTATTATTATTTATTATTATTATTATTATTATTATTATTATTATTATTATTATTATTATTATTATTATTATTATTATTATTATTATTATTATTTACTATTATTAATATTAAATATAATTGTTAGACGTCTTCTTCCAACATTTATTTATAATTTTTTCTGAAAATTTAAACAAATGAGGCGCGGTCACGTAATTTATTGGTCATAAATATAATTACTGCAATTTAAAATATATTTAATATAATATATATAATTTGATATTATTCAATATTGATTTTAATATTTTCATTATTGATATTCTCAAAGCATTTCATACTTGTCATCATCCCCACAAGAAGTTGGTAAGGGCTTCTTTTTAGAAATTTGCTCTTTCATTTTCAATGGAAAATTTTCTTTTATTGATTCAATGATATCTTGAATATTAGCTAATTTGTCATTTGATATTTTTATGGTTGATAGAATCTCGTCACTCAATTCAGGCAACTTTTCACCAGATTTCAAATATCGAAACTGCGCACATTGATAAAAGTATTGAGTAACGGGATTTCGAATGGTAGATGGTTTATATAATTCTTGATTTTGACTTAATTAAAAATGACGATAAAAATAATCTCATCACATTAATTTATAATATAAAGTTCGAAAATTCAAATTGGATCAAACAAATTATCATAGATCTAATTGTATAATTAATATACAATTAATAATAGATTAATTAATAGATTAATAAATCGATTAAAAAGAAATATCATTTTATATTTTACCTGCCATATTCAAATAATTTCTTATTGAATAAATTTATTCGTTTGAATATAATCCATAGATAAATATTTGAAATCAATAAAAATATATTCAATTAATTTTGATCAATTTAATAAATTTATTAAAATTTGTAGTCAATTTTAATAGGCACCGATATAATTATAATAAAAGCCTGGTAAAATCACTTGAAAAAGCCAGTTTAGAAAATTCGTGAACATCAAAAAAAACATCGATATATTTACTGATTCATAGCATTCAAGCTTTATAATAAATACGATGTCAATTGAAAAGAAATCAACGGTGATAATAATAATAATAATAATAAAATAATAATAATAATACAAAATTATTATTGTGAATGTTACAATGTAAAATATTACACAATAATAAATAATAATAAGTAATTAAAAATAAAATTAATAAATAAAAACTAATGTAAAATATTACACAATTTTGTTTATACAAAAAATAACAAATTTAAAATAAAAATTTTTGATTAACAAAAAACAATTTATAGACCGAGGGCATTGACCAATATTAGTAGGCCCAATAAGGACTGTAAGAGTAAAATCTTATTAAAATATCTCCATAATTATTGGGAACGTGTAACCCCTAATCTAAAAACTAACATGCAAAATGCAGTGAACTTTTTGAAATAATTTTTTGCATATTGTATTTATGGATTGTTGTCAAATTAAATAAGTATAAAATTATTATTTTAATTATAATTTTTAAAAGAGTGAATTGTTTTAAATATATCGTGAAAAGAATGTTTGAGTGGGGCTTTCTTATAATTAAATCATTAACAATACTAAACTTAAATATAAATAATAATAATATTAATAATAACAATATTAATAATAAAAATAATAAAAAATAATAATAATAAAAATAAATAAATAATAATAATAATAATAATAATAATAATAATAAAATAATAAAAATAATAAAAAAAATTAATAAAAAAAATAAAAAATAATATTAATAAAAATAATAAAAATAATAAAAAATATTATTAATAAAAATAAATAAATAAAGTAATTAAAAATAAAATTAATAAATAACAACTACTCAATAACCTACTCAACTAAAATCATGCGATCAATCAGATTATCGATATCTGAAATCTGCTTGTCAGAGAGAATGCTTTTCGACGACAATTTAGCCTTATCCACGAAATTTGGAAACGTATATGAACGAATATCCTCACCGAAGGCTATGTCCGAATAGACTAGAGCAACGTGGTCACATTTAATCCTAACCGATAAACAAATCGATATCGACACAAAATGATAGTAAACACAATATTCAATACCTTGGAATCAAAACACCGAGCTTCGGTGAACTGGCCTTACTATAGATCTTCCTCACCAGGGCAACCACATTAAGGCCATACATCGCATACACCAAAGACGTAAATGCACGAGAGTGGCTCTCCTGGTCAACGACAAAAAACATCGAGCCGTCTCCAATAAATATCGATTGGGGCACCTGATTAATTTTATTTGTTTTACTCTTTCATTCAATGAAATTGTTGCATACATTTTCTTTTTCAGTAAATCCGATCAATTTCATGCTTTTCTCATCCTCCAATTTCATGCTCTTTATGTCAATGTCTGTGCAAGGGATTATCGACTTTCCGTATTTGAAGCCTGTGGTGAATAAAAGAATATATTTAAAAATATTATAACTAACCAATAAAAAGAAATAACGCAATAAAAATGATATTAAATTATTTATTTAATTAATGTAAAAATGTTAAATATAATATTTAATAAATAAAATTAATTAAATACGTTAGTAAATAAATAATAAAATATATATATATATATATATATATATATATGTTAAATATAATTAAATAAAAATTCACATTTAAAATATTAATTAATAAAATAAATAATTTTAACTAATAAAAAATTATTTATAATAAATATATTATTTAATAAATAATTATAAAATAAACAAAATCATATTTAAAAATATTAATTAATAAAATAAATATAATTTTAAATAATAAAAATAAAGTAATTATAAAAAATAATAATAATAAAAATATTATATAAAAAATGATATTAATATTTTTATTTAATTAATCTAAAAATGTTAAATATAATATTGAAGTAATAAAAATTAATTAAATAAATATGATCGTAAATAAGAAATAATTTAAAATAAAAAAATTATCTATAATAAATAATTATAAAATAAAAAATCATATTTAGAAATATTAATTAATAAAATAAATATAATTTTAAATAATAAAAAAATTATTTATAATAAATATATTATTTAATAAATAATTATAAAATAAATATAATTTTAAATAATAAAAAATAAATACTAAAATAAAGTAATAATAAAATTTAAAATAAAATTACAAATATAATATATTTAAAAATATTAATAATAATAAATAATATTAATAACGATTAATAATAATAATAATTTTTTCTTGGTATCAGCATTAATTAAATGTAAAATAAATATAAATAATATAAAAAGAGAAGAGACAAAATATAATGGAGCCAGTGATGAATCCGTGAATTACGATACCTCAACAGTACCAATACAAATGAATAACAATATTAGGAACTAGAAATTGATACATTATCTGAATATTTACACTAATACGAGGCTGGTTTCCACGGTTGAGGAAATGAAGCATATTAGATAGAAGTTAAGTGACTTTCGCTCCATTAGATGTCACATGAGTTACCCTGATAATTCCATCGGTAAATAAAAGGGAAGTCAGGAATGAAGTACTAGTATAAGTTTGTTTCTGAATAGCGAGAACCAGGCCATAATAACGAAAACAAAAAATCCTAAATCGATGCAATACCTTTGACCAAGTCTTCCTCATCAATTGTGATTTCATCGGAATCTTTTGAGGTATATGAAACTTTGATTTCAATCTCTGCATCGGGATCACCACCATAAACTGACTTAAATGATTGCGGAGCAACAGATTTGACCTGTGAAAGACGATCGATAGATAATTAAGCTGAAACCAATCAATACTAATATAACCTTCGTGTAACCAACCAGGGACAGAGTAAAAATGTTGCTGACTTGTAAATTTACTTTCCAGCCTCGTTGGGTAGTTGATTTCACATCAAATATACGCAAGCTGGACGTCGCTTCTCTAGAATGCATAATTCATTATTTCTCATATATTTAAATCGACTACAATACTACAATATAATATTAAATTTAAAAAAATGTAATATAGTAAAAAATCTAACTCGATGGAATAGCAATTTCCTCTGGTAGCCTTAACCAACTTTAAAAGTTCCGTTACATTACTAATTTGACAATTTGACAATTTACAACTTTTATCGAATTCAGAATCTTTATCCATATCAATCAACCGTTTGTCACTAATTATATTGAACTCTACAATTTCCTTTTCTAAACCCTCAATAACCATATCAATTTGCGAAATGTCGATTTTACAGTTTAAATTGGAAAACAAAAGTATTCGTTTTCGTCCAATTTTCTGCCGACCCCTACATTAATTTGATATAAAACTATAATTACTTATAGATAATTAACTGAATTTTATAAACTAAATGATCTGCTGCTACGTAAATGGCTTCTAATACTAATAAATTACCAGCAATTCAATTTTAATGTGAATAAAAGTACGTACAATCAGCATCTTCAATTGAAGATTTGTTTGGCTGCTTAAATTTTTCTAATATATTCCAGTTTACACAACCTAATTCAGAAATTATAGAGATATGTTTAAATGCTTCTGAGTTTTTTTCAAATAGTGGATTAAAATTATTTTCTGTTCCACAATAGATAAGTGCCACTTCGTCTTTACTTTCAGAAAATAACTAACACCATCAAGTTAATATTATATTAAATCATTAACAACCTTTTTATGAATAAAAGCTTCAACTGCTAAGAACACGGCATCACAAGTAACTGCATTCTCTAAGTCATTACTCATATGCTGACCAATATCAAGAATTATGCAAATATGCTCCTAAATATTAATAAACATGCATTCATTTATTCTAATCTATATAATTTATTAAAGATTTTAAGTATAATAAAATATATTAAAAAGCTATTCTTATTTTATATTTAAAATTTGCAATAAGTAAAACAAATTGTTCAGCATAAATTTAGAAAACTATATTTTATATACTAATTAAAAAATTTTAAAAATATAAATATTTTAAAATAATTAATTTTAGTAAAAATCAAGAAATAATTTATACAAATAATTGCTCACATTCTGATAATGTAAATAGTTTTTTTTCAATAAACATTTACAATGTTAAAAATATTTAATATTGATTGTCACTGTATTAAAACGATTAAAAATGCCCCTAATCAAATTATACTAGATGGTTCTACATTTTTATCTAATCATAAATATTAACTTAATTACTACTCCAGTTAGTTCACTAATTTTTGATGACAGAAGAAACATTTTTCTCTTGTAGCAATTTGCTAGGACTGTTAGTTTATTTACTTGTGGTGCTAACATTTCCATTTTCCATGTTCTTTTGTTTGAAAGTAACAATGGAATATGAACGAGCAGTTATTTTTCGGCTAGGAAGAACTAAATCCAACAAGAAAGCAGAAGGTCCTGGATTAATTTTTATTTTGCCATGTCTGGAAGAAATGAAAATTGTGGATATGAGAACACTAACATTTAGTATACCTCCACAAGAAGTATTAACAAAAGATTCAGTGACCGTGAGTGTGGATGCAGTAGTTTACTATCGAATATTTAATGCAATATCTTCAGTAACTAACGTTGAAGATGTTGACAGATCAACTAGAATATTAGCTCAAACTACTCTGAGAAATGCTTTAGGTACTAAAAAGCTTGCTGACATTTTATTAGACAGGGAAGAACTTTCTCATATGATGCAAGTTACATTAGATGAAGCTACAAAAGTATGGGGAGTAAAGGTTGAAAGAGTTGAAATTAAAGATGTCAGGTTACCTCAACCATTACAACGAGCAATGGCGGCTGAAGCTGAAGCTACCAGGGAAGCTAAAGCAAAATTTATTGCCGCTGAAGGCGAAAAGAATTCCTCACATGCATTAAAAGATGCTGCAGATCAGTTAATGAAAAGCCCTACAGCAATGCAGTTGAGATATATTCAAAGTCTTGCTTCTATTTCTGGAGAAAAAGACTCAATAATCTTATTTCCTGTTTCATTGGACTTTTATCATATAGAGACAACTTAAAAGTCACACGTATTTAACTGGTAAATCTTTTTATGTGTTTCCTTTGCATGCAGGTTTCTATATTAGAGTATTATTTAAACTACTTTTGTCAATATTTATTTACATTTTCTTCATATATTTTATTAAGTTTCCTGATTTGATGTTAAATATATTTTATTTGTGTATTTTAAATATTTATAAAATACACATCATAATTTTTGCATTGTTTTTAGTTGTACTCGTGATACTAATGTTCAATTGCGGACTGTTCATTTAGGGATAAGTACCTTCAAATTTATAACAATTAAATTATATAAAAATCGTAATTGAATTGAATATTAAAGTTCAAATAAAATACCTTCTAAAAATATGAAAGAAAAATATTTTGACTCATCAAAATTAGAAATGTATAAATTACAATATATAGAACTAGCTAAATATCTAAACAATATCACATAACAAGTTAAGTACCGATGAATGATTGTACAAATCTAAGAATTCATCTTGTAATTCATCAGGAATGCTGGACACATCAAGGAAAGCAGATAATGATTTCGTGTCAGTGTGGTTTCTTTTTCTTTCAGCTCAGGGAAGTAAAGGGATTCGAGATGCCCGGTAATCTGCTCTTTTAAATTTTCATGTATTTCACTTTTACCAAAGTCATCTATCACACTGCAGAGTTTCTCAAACATGGCAATCTTTCCAAGATTTATTTTTCTTCGCCTGTTTTGAAGCTTGGATAAAAAGGCCCTGAGCTTATCGTGAAATATGATAATATTAGTTTCCTTTCCCTGAAGTTTCAAGGTAAGTCTATTTTGCTGTTCTAATATATCTGCTAGATAAGCTACTCTTTTCAACCAAGCTTTGTCATTAAAGTATATCAAAGTCAAAATATGTTTTATATGCTCATTTTTGAAATTATTTCATCATTGGTAAGGGTACGACAATAACTGAACCTAATACACCTATAACTAACATTAAACACGAAACAATAAAAGCGAATGACGATAACATATCTTTGTATTCTTGGGGTGGATCAATGGCGGAAGCAATAAAAAATATTGAATATAACATATCCTTGGATTCATGGGACGGATCAATGGTAAAAGCGGTGGATGCGGAACATGATATGTTTGTGCAAATAGGTGGAAGTTTATTGACTGTTCAAATGGATTTACGTGGTACCCATAAAATATTAAGTATTAACACAACAGATTTAAATAATAAAGAAATACTATCTTTAATAAATAAATTAAAGGAAATTATTATTGAATTAGGTTATGTAAAAAGTCAATTCAGAATTTTAATTAAATTTGAAAAGAATGGAGAATTAAAAACAAATAATATTTCCAACATTCAAAAACCTCTAACTGATTCATTTTTTGATTAGGGAATCAAAAAATTAAACGAAAAATAGAAACGATAATTGAACTAGGAAGAAGTTGGGTTATTAATAAAATGACAGAAATACATTTCACAATTACCGAAATTACTAACATTAGTATATTAAGTGGAAGAAGTTATATAGAAACACCAAAATAATTGAAAAAAAATTGTTTAGCTTATTGTAAAAAATAACGACAATTTATGTTTTCTCTATAATGTTTTGAGAATACTTTAAAAAGAAATGAATTGCTAAGGGTGCAGGTACTAAATGCACTAGTTATAGTAGTTTTTAAGAGAATTAAATTACGAAATTATCGAAATGCCAATGAAATTAAATGATATTAGGAAATTTGAAGCTAATAATCCTGAATTAATAATAAATGTATTTAGTTATGACCGAACAAACGCGATAACATACAACGATTATGTTTTGAAACTATAATATAATATACAGCTCAAGAGTAATAGGAGGAAAAATTATAAATTTATTATTGTTGAAAAAAGTGCATTAGTATCATTATGTAGAAATATAAAATCTAAATAGGTTAATTAACTGCCATGAAACAGTACAGAAATAATGCGAACGATATTTAAATCAATTTAAAACAAAATTGCATTAGAAAAACATGAAATTCTATGTAAAAGGAATCAACTAGCAACAACCCTTTACACTTTCCCAGAAAATAAATTCTTAAAGTTTACTGACTGGTCCAAAACTGTTACTCCACCGTTTGTTATATACGCGAATTTTGAATCAATTTTTAATAAAAAATAACGTACACCACCAAATTCATTTACCTATTTCGGCAGAAATTATTATTAATAAATAATTTCGATGATTCAAAATCTTACAGTAACTCATTGTTATCTTTGTCTAAAAATATAGTTGATTTTGTTAAAGATCACGATCACTTTACCGGAAAATATTTGGGCGCGGTTTGTAGTACATGTAATATCAGTTGAAAAATTAATAAAATTTTACCAATTGTATTCCATAACTTGAAGGGATCTGATATGCACCACATACTAAATTTTGCTTAAATAAATTTAAAAATTGGTCTTTAGGATGTTTACCTATTGCATCAGAAAAATCTATTTCTTTGATAGTCCATTTAGGTAAAATTAGTTTAAGATTCATCAATTCTTAACAGTTTCTCAATGATTCTTTGACAAAAGCTGTGAAAACTTTGAATACTTTACCTTTGACCAACTCGGTTTTTACTGGTACTATTGTTTCTATAAAAGGTATCTTTCCTTACAACTTTGCCACTTAATTAAAAGTTCTTGAAACTACTTACGAGTTACCACAAATTTGGTAAGGTGACACTGAAGATGAGTATGAAAAGCTCAGTAGATTTGAATTGAAACTAGATGTGTAAATTTGCTTGAATATATGATTATATACTTAAAACTCAATTCTTTTCTTTTGGCTGATTTATTTCAACAATTCCGTTTGAAATCTACAGCTCACAATAAGTAAGAATCATTGAATTATTTCGGAATTCCTTGCATGTGTTGGTCTTCTTCTTTAATGTCGTTTGATGAAACAATTAAACTGATCACTGAAAACGAAATGTTTAGTTTTTATGAAGATGGAATAAGAAAAGGTCTTACTTTTGTAAATAAACATTTTGTGAAAACGGATGAAAGCACCGAGCTACCGATAAAGAACTTGTAACATAAACGTCTAAACAGACATTTAAAAAATCTATAAAAACTAATTACAACTTGTTAGCTACATTGTCAAATCCCCATTCTATATGTTTAGATAGACCAAGTAACATTGGACAGTCTGTACTTGATCTATCTAAACTTTGCATGTATGCACTTCAATATGTTAACTTGGAAAAATATCAACAGGATTTTAATTGTGATATTAATATAGTTGCTGGACTCTTTCTTTTAAGAAATATCTAATTTTAATTTAGAGAAATATTTGTCAGAAATGGTTAAAGATGAACTTTTGTATACTTCGAATCATCCTACTGATCACCTTTATTGTAAAAAACTTGACTCTGTAATAGGCAAATTTAGAGATGAGAGTAAGAGTTAAGGATATGACGAGTGGGTATTTTTAAGGCCCAAGTGTTGCAACTTGTTAGGTAAATCAAAATGTCTAAAAGCTAAAGGGGTTTTTTAAAAAAATATTAAAATTAACCATAAATCTTATAAGAATTGTTTTAATAAAAGTTAAATTTTTTCAATACCATAATTCAAGTATTGGTACAAAGAACCATCAAATATATAGTTTCTAAAATTTTTAATTAGCGTTTACTAATAAGGATGATAAAAAGGTTAAGGTGGGTAAAAATAAAAGTTGTGCATGTAGGACATAAAGTTATAATATTAATGAAACCAGAGAAAATGATGACAAAGAAATTAATGCAGAAATTGATGGTGAAAATGAAGATAATGTTGACGCAGATGACAGAAAAATTAATGGAGAAAATTATAGAGAAATTAAAGATACTGTTGAAAATGTATTAGATGGAAACGATCTTATAGACATAGACGATGTCTTGCTATCAGATGATGACGAAAACTTTAATTGAATAAACTCTGTATCCTTATTTTGTCTTTGTTTGTTATTATTTGTATGTGTTTGTTAGTACCTAGTTGTAAGTACTTGGTGTCTGTTTGTTGAATTAATTCTATTATTATTATTATTGTTATTATTATTATTATTATTATTATTATTATTATTATTATTATTATTATTATTATTATTATTATTATTATTATTATTATTATTATTATTATTATTATTATTATTATTATTATTATTATTATTATTATAATTATTATTATTATTATTATTATTATTATTATTATTATTATTATTATTATTATTATGATTATTATTATTATTAGTATAAAGTGATGATTTCTTGGTAGCAGCATTTATTATTTTAAACAATAAAGTGATAATTTAAGACTTTTGCTGAGAATAATGTATTTAATGAAAATATTTTCGACTATAAGATAGTCCTTGTCAATAAGATAGAGATTGACAAGGGCTATCTTATAGCCGACATTTTTTTCATTAAATACATTATTCGCAGTAAGAGTCTTAAATTATCACTTTATTGTTTTAAATAATAAATGCTGCTACCAAGTAATCATCACTTTATATTATTATTATTATTATTATTATTATTATTATTATTATTATTATTATTATTATTATTATTATTACTATTATTAATATTATTAATATTTACAAAAATTTATTTCATAAGACTTTGCTTTAAGAATGTCCTTTCAAAATTGATTCATAAAATATTTACATTTAAAATTTCTTTACTTATTTAAAATTCTCAGACGCGATCAGTTTTTACGAAATATCTGACAATAAAATTTAAATTATTACACTAATTTACTTTAATTTAAAAATATTACTTTACTTATTTAAAATCTATTACTTATTTATAAAATATTGCTTTGATATACTTTAATTTAAAATAAATTTACAAAATTTCACGCGTGAATCGATTCATCAAAATATTTGACCATAAAAATACAGGGAAAAATACTTAAACTTTTTAACGGGGACTGGATTTTCTATACAAAAATTATATAGGCCTTAAAAATACCTTGGCTTTTTAGTGACAGTTGGATCTTGTATAGAAAAATATATTAGTTCAAAGAGAACCCCTCCCTATAGTGTGAAAAAATACCATATAGCCCTCAGCAGCAATAGCTTTTCAGCGAGAGTCAGAATTTAAATTGAAAAATCAATTGGTTCTTAGAGATTTGAATTTGAAAAAACATTATGTAGGCCTCTGGAGCAATGCAAAGTACCCTGTACCCCATTTGAAGAGCAAAAAAACGTGTTCTTGGGGGGGGCGGTACACCGGATGGTCTGCTCCAGAAGGCTACAACCAACGTTCCCTCTAAGCTGCGTGCGCAGCACCTCCAACTCCCAGCGCAGCAAAATTATTTTCAGCTCAGTATATTTAATTCAACCGTTTCATGGCAGTTGTTCCTAGTAAAAAGCACACGGAAATTGTCGATGTAAATGGACCACCAGCAGCGAAGACCGGTTATCTACTTAGTTTTCAACATAGTCGCTGCAGTTATAGAATACAGTGTTGACAATAATCTCAAATAGATCTGCGTGTGCCATTATTATTTTCGTTAAGTTACAGTTTCACGGGAAGTTAAACAAACACGCTCATTTGTATTTAAAGGCTACTCAGCGCAGCTGACTTTGCGCGCACTGCTGCTTATGGCTTAGAGGGAACATTGGCTACAACTACCTACTCAAGTCATTGAAATTCAAGAAATAAATCAAAAAATATTAAAATTATCAGCTATATGTATCAACCATATGTCAACAAAATAGAATGAAAACAAATGAATATTTAGCGGAAAATGCTATATACAAGACGTACACCATCACTCAGAAAAAAAATGGATATCACAAAAAAATCTTTAATAAATTTAATTAATTTTCATCAGTTACTTCCAATATGCTCATAGTCATATTTAACTTGTTTTAACGTGCTTATTAGTAACCTTTGATCAAAACTCATTGTCATTTTGTGATGTTCATGACTATTTATATATTTATGGCAATAATAACACAAATATAGGGAGGGTTCTAAAATTTTGAAAGTACCTTATCGATTTATATTTTTTCGATTGAAAATTTTTAATACTTTTCCATTTTCAGCGATTTATTTCATAAGTATTGTTATGGTTTTAAAAATATAAAAAAGATTTAAAAATAAGAAATTAATTAAATTATTTGGAAGAATTCTCAAAGAAACATAAAAATTATAATTTTACGGTCTTGAAAAATTGAAATAAAGACTCATAAGTTCAAAATTAATCAAAAAGTATTAACTGAATTTATTTTGAATAAATTTCAAAAGAGAGTAAGACTAAATTTCAGAAAACCAAAACTATATTCCAGACAACTTACAATCATTTCGTTGCAAAATCAATATTTATAATTTTATGAGTCATATACGACCGCCATGAACGAGTTTAGTTTACTAGTTATATATATAGCACAATTGAAATTGACTATCAGTGATCATATCATCGTAATCGTATTTCTATGAGAAAAACATTAAAATAAATAGCACTTTCAAAAAATTCTTATGCACTAAAAACACTCATGACTCGTTTTAAAAGTAAAAAAAGTAAAAATGTTTAGTAAATTCATAACTAAAAAAGATCTTTCAAAAAATATATTAAAAAACTAATTTAATAAAAATTTGTAAAATAAATAAAATTTAATTTTGATTTGTTTGGCTGCATTAAATAAATAAACTCTATTGTGCATTATTTCAAATTCATATGATTTTCTGATGAACAGCATTTTCTAATTATAAGTATGTGTTGTTTTCATTTTAATTGGATAAACTTCGGGTTTAATAAGAATGGATCGCATTTATTAATTATAAAACTTCACTCTAATTAACTTCATTGCTAATATTTCGCACACTCTTTAAGAATGTCTGCCAATATATCTTGTTATCATGGATCGATTTGTCGTGCAGAAGCTGAAGGAATTTTGGAAAAAATCAAAATACCCGGTGCTTTCTTAATTCGGAACTCTGAAACATTTGTTGGCTCATTTACTCTATGTTTATGGGCTGAAAATGGTTACCATCAGTATAGAATAATCAATGATGGGGATGGAGTGTTTGTCAAGGTAATTCAATGATTGTCTTTATTACGAGTAGAATTCAAGTAAAAATATATCACTATCAAATGCCTATTTTTATTTTATAACCACTTTAAATATATTTTTAATAATAACAATAATTTTATTCTTTATTCTAAATTATTATCATTATCAAATGACATTAAAAAAATTTTTTTAAAAACGCCAACAGAATATACGTAAAAGGCATTCATCAAAAATTCCATAACTCTAATTTGAAAATAGTATTTCTATTATTTTTCTACAAATAATGATTAATAAATTTTCTATGATGTGACAAAAAATCAATGATATCACTAGTGGAGAAATCGTTTAAAGAGCTCAATTGATTGGTTAAATAATTATCTAAATTTTACATAATTTTTTCATTTTGAATTTTAAAATTCTAATGAATTTTAAAAAATTATTAAAACTTGATATTTATAAAATATTGGTAAAAATTATTTTTGAAAATAATATTTGAAAAAATTCCATAAAAAGGGAAAATTTAGTTTTTTAAAAATGATTTTTGAATAAAACTTTTAGGCTGATATAAAAATAGACGGCTTAAATTGAGAGAAAATTCAATAAGTTCTTAAATTTTTTTTATACTTTGTATAACACACTGAAATTTCCAGGCGAGCGGAACAATGAGGAGGATCGAAGGATTTTTACAAAATTGAGGAAATATTCGTAAATAAAAGCTACTAGTAAACTCTAAAAGTTTCTTATCAAAAAATTCTAATTTATTTAATATAGATAAAGACAAATTAAGTATGAATAACCATTGATTAGCTAATACAGTAGTTTAACAGAAATGCACCAGATTTATATTGTCTTTCCTTGCAAATTCATCGACTGTCAAACCATCAATTATATCCTGATCAGTGACAAAGTACCAAATATGTCAGTCGCTTCTGTAATATTGTTGAACCATCCACGCCTTCAAGCGTCTTAATTGACTGAACGACCGCTCGGCTGAGGACGATGTTGCAAGCGAGATCAGGATTAACCATTTCCGTGTATAAAATAATATTAAGTCTAGCAAAAAATCTGAAATTTTGCACATAAGCTAATTTGACTACTCTGAATTCGGGGGAAATACAGTAAAATCTTTTTTTACACGGTCTTTTTTGTTTTCTTATTGCAGAAAATCATGTAGATAATTAAAAGTTTTTTTTGGAATTCGTGTTAAATCAAAAATAATGTGTAAAAAAATTTAAAATTTTTTCTTATACCGTGTTATTTCAAAATCGTGTAAAAAAAGACCGTGTAAAAAAAGATTTTACTGTATTATATTTTACTTGAGACTTCCCACCTGGATGGTAGGCGATGTTGAATATTTTCAACAATGACACCGCATCGTCAGCCTTCATATCTTGTGCAATCTGTTTGTCATTCAGCAGATTTATTAATCAGCTTACTAATATCTTTGAATAGTGTTAGTGAATCACGCACTATTGAGACATCAGCTATAGTTTCTTTTAAAACAAGATCAAGTCTATGATTGATACTGTGAATAACTTTGTGGTTTTGGTTGAAGTTGAGAGATTTTTGCTTGACAACCATAGTAAGCACAGGAAATATTTGAGCCACCATAGTAACATCTCAAATTATCAAGTGACAGTCCAAGGCCATTAGTGACACGAAGAATGCACTACGCTAATGTCTCACCTGTGATACATGGAGCATAATAGAAACCCAAAAAGGTTTCGAATATATCTAAATGTTTATTGACATACAGAAAGGAGATGGACAATTTTTCGTGGCCATCGCTGGCTGTAGTGGGGTCTGATATAATTTCAAACAATTTATTGTCAATAATTTCGACACACAGATGTCTAGAGACTGCGAAACTATCTCAATGATCTAATTTTGTATTGAATCAAATCTGAAATTGTCACGCATATGAATCCAATTGACAAGGAGAGGGATATTACGAGATCTTAATATCCTCAAATGGCCATTCCTTGCCGAATTAGATAGAGGATGGAGCTGACTATAGCCTTCAAGTTGTTTCTCGCATTTACTTGGTCTTTGAGTATTTGTTTATTTATTTGAGCAATGATTGGGTTTTTATTTTTGAAATCAAGTTTCATAATTGCTTCTTTTTGCTGTTTCAATTTTTCATGTTCTGAAAACCTAAGTCGCTTTCGTCCAATTACAAAATCTTGTTTTTAAAAAGGCACCAATCTGGCGTGAAAATAATAACATACCTTTTTCTTCAGCGTTCGTACAGGGTAAGCAAAGCATTAGATCTGATGTTGTTTCATAATGTACTCGATTACATTTTTCAAATCAAACCGCTTGCATACTTTTCATACTATATCCAGTAAATTGAGAATTCGGAAAAGTAATGTTATGAGGTTTAAATGATTCACTGTGGAGAACTCCAGAGGCTACAAGTTTGCTGGCAGAGAATGAGAGATCGGTATTTTTGATAGAAAAATCGCTACTTTTATTATGCTATTGATTATGAGAGTGATTATAGTTAGGAGAATAAGAAAAATTGCGAACTGCCACTTCATTAGAATTATTCGAACTAGTATCATCTTGACCTTCACATACGATGAGTAGTAGCCGAAAGTAGTGACTGTCATGGGCATGATTCACATGATTCTACTAATGATTTTCTTGGACATTTGCAATTTTAGGCTTCAATGTATCACTCACTTTGCTCTTGCGATTCATGTGATAAATAGCGTTGAATACATGCAAGTTATCTGATGTGATTTAATTTTTTTTTTAATCACATTAAGTGGCCAATCCCATTCAAAAATATGCAAAAAATTCACGCCCATCGTTTCAGATCTCGCTCACAATAAAATTCTGTATATTCAACCGTTTTGAAAGGGAATATTATAGACACGACCCCCTCTGCAGATTGCGACGGGAGCATGGGGGTCGTATCCTGCCATCTTCTGTGCCATTGAAAATTTGCGACAGTTCCACTTAGCTTTTAAAACCAATAATAAAATAAAAGCATTCAAAAAATTTTCTGGATTAATTTATAATATATAATTGCTTCGGGGGTCTGGCATTGTCGTTGGTTCTTTACTGGAAAAAACTTGTCCAGCTAGTACAGTAGATCAATATATATATATATATATTCGGAGGAGGGATTTGTTGATGATGATGGTTTGCTTGTCGTTCAATTGGACTTTCACTAGTTGACGCCTGTTTCACACAATAAAATATTTCAATAAGACTGGATTTTTGGATTGATGTTAAAGGCTGTTCGATTTTCCCGGGATCTTCTAACAATAAATCTAACATAAAATCCCAATCTATTTGGTAACCTATGATGAGAGTGGTTTAAAGTCTTTCCAACTAACTTATTGCTTCTTGATATTTATCAATTATCTGTTTTCTATATAATTCAGAAATTTTATCTTTTAATTTTTTCATTTTCAACTGTTGATTAATAACTTTCCAATTAAGTTATTCGGTCTTTATATTCTACCTTTTTGTATTTTTCAGCTTTATTAAACATGCGCTTATCTCGTCCTTTATCATTGGTAATGGTAATTTTATTATCTTTTCCCGTACACCTTCCAACAGCAGACATATTTCGAATATCATTAGCATCAAAATCAAAAATAACTTTGATTTACAGAACACCACATGGAGCTGGTCGAATTTCAGCCAATTCAAATTTACCAAGCAAATCAATGTCCTTTTTAATAGCATATTATTCTTTATAAACTTAAATTCATACTCCCGGCTGCTTATCAGAATATGTAGTAATAATAGCGTTTGTTTTATTTGCATAGTTGTATTTTGTTTAATCAAAGCCGGCATCACGTCACCGGCAGTTTCGATCCCCGAGTTCAATGGCGCACGTCTAACAATAATATATATATATATATATATATATATATATATATATATATATATATATATATATATATATATATATATATATATATATATATATATATATATATATATATATATATATATATATATATATATATATATATATATATATATATATAATATATATATATATATATATAATATATATATATATATATATATATATATATATATATATATATATATATATATATATATATATATACAGTGGTGATATTCAGCCGGTACGGGGCGGTACGCTCGTACCGGTTGTTAACATTTTTAAAATTTTCCGTACCGGTTGTTGTATATTAAAAAAAAAGTATGTTTTTAAGTAAAAGTATGTAAAAGTAAAAGTATTGATAAAAACATTCTAAATTACTAAAAAAATATAAATATTTACCTGCCATTATCGATCAAATACAAAAAATCTTACAATAAAATAAAAATTTGGGATTTAAAATTTTTTTCGGTTTTAGTAAAAAAAATCTACTTAAAACTGTCTAATTTGAATTTTTAGTACTTTTAATTTCCACTACAATCCAAGAGATGGCATTGAATTATAGAACAAAATTTATGGAATTGAAAAATTCCTACTGAGCATGTGTAAAGTTGCATTTTAATAGGTGGTTTCACCGCGTAACCACTAAGCTTGAAAGGGTTAACGGAAAATTCTGTAAAAAAAATATTTTTCTTTTAATAAAAAGGGAATTTCCCTTTTTGAATACATTTTTATTTTGATATATTTACTCTAAATAAAAAGTTTAGTAGTATAAATATTTTTATGGTGAATGGTTATCCCTTACTTTTAATCTCTATTAAATTCAGTTTTAACGTGCAAGTATGAAGATTTTAAATTGATTTAAATTTCTAATTAATTATTAATTAATTATTAAATATTTTCTTTGTTTCAACCTAAGAATGAAAAGGCAAGGTAATTTGGATGACTTTTTTAGCAAATCTATAAAAATAACCAAAAACCCTGAACAGCAAGCTGAGAATATTACTAATTCTAATCAAACAAAACAGGTAAAAGAAAAAAATGATACTTCTGAAGTTCAACACCAATCGGAAAAAGCTGGAACGTCTCGTGATGCTGCGTTATTACATTTTTGGAATGATAAACAACTAAATTATTTTAAAACTAAATACGAGTGGCTTATTGTTGTTAGCGATGAAAATGTGGGATGTCAGTGGTGTTCGAAAGTAGAATCGTTAAATTTAGAAACTGCTAAACATTTACACATTTCTGTGGAGTGGAAATCATGCTCTGTCAAAGCTCATGGCTCGAACAAAGAAAATTTACAATCATCAATGAGAAAAAAATTGAAGGAACACAATGAATCAGCTTCACATAAAAAAGCTGGGGAAATAATAAAAATTGTGTGAAACAAATATAATTTCCAAATCTTTCGATGTGGCTAATGAAAAGTATTTAAACAGCACAGTAAACATTTTTAATACTATCTATTTCATAATTAAAAACAATTACCCATTCAGTGATTTTAAAAAATTAATTGATTTACAGAAAAAAAATAATGTAGATTTTGGATTTTCATTACATTCCAGATTTATAGTTCCACTTGTCGCAAAGCTTATATCTACAGAAATAAGAAGAATTAGTTTTGGAAAACTGATAAATACAGGTTGTAAAATTTCAATTATTATTGATGAAGCCTCAACTGTTTCACACAAAAGCGTTTTAGTAGTTTATTTGAAATCTGAAATTCAAGATTCCGATGATAGTGTAACAGTTTTTATTGATCTTGTCGAATTAGATGGAACAACATCAGAAATAATTTTTAAAACCTTAATATCAGTTCTTGAAAAACATGGTTTTAATGAAAAATATTTACATGAAAATCTTATTGGATTTTGCTCAGACGGTGCTAGTGTAATGTTAGGAAAAAGGCTGGAGTTTCTGCAAGAATTTTAGAACATTTTCCAGGTATTAGCATCTGTCACTGTTTAGCTCATCGTATTCAGGTAAATCTAGATGATGTTATCAAAGAAGTAAATGAAGTAAATAACTTTAGATATTTTCTCGATAAACTTTATTCGTATTATCATACTTCAAATAAACATCAACGAGAATTAAATAATGTTTCTAAAGAACTTGGCACTGAAGTACACAAAATAGGTAGAATATTTGGTCCTCGATGGGCAGCCTGTAGCGCTAGGACCGCCAAAGCAGTTTGGAAATCATATCAGGCCTTATATATTCACTTTAGTCAAAATAAAGAAATTGGAATAATGTCATATTTCAAAAATGAAAACTTTTTAAAAGATTTAGGTTTAATAAACGACATATTAGAAGAAATTTCTGTACTGTCTACAGCTTTACAAGAAAGAGATATTTCATTAATTAGAGCTGATAGATTGATAAGGCGAACGATTAATCTATTCCAACATTTAAAATTAAATAAAGGAACATATGAAAAAGAAGCAGATGATATTATTAAAACGAAAAAATACAATATTCCATTTGAAATTAATAGAAAAAAACATCAATTGTTGTTTCGAGAGATAAATTTTTTGATTGTTTAGAAAAACATAGGAAAACGCGTTTGCTATTAGACGATAAAAATGAAAACTATAATAATCTCTTAAATTGCTTTAATTTATTAAATCCAGAAACATGGCCGGGTGATATTTTGAAGCACCATGGATTGAAGGTGAAAATAGGTTAGAGCAGTTAAATAAAATAATCAAATACATCATTCCAGTAAATGATTTTCGAGATTTTGTTGATGTGCGAGATAGAGAATCTAAAAATATTAATACTATTTTGAGAGCAAAAAGAATTTTAAATGTAATTGCTGTTAATTCCGCAGAAGCTGAAAGAGGACTCAGCACAATGAACAATATCATTTATGATAAGAGAAATTCGTTGTTAATTGAAACAACAAGTCATTTAATGACAATAAATTTAATGGGAAAATCGATTGAGGATTTTGATGCAACACCATATGTTAAATTATGGTTGCGAGAAGGGCATCATATGGCAAGTGACAAACGTGTCAAAGCAGCCGCACCTAATTTGCCGTCCCAAAACCAAAATTTAATTTGGAAATTATTTAATTAATTTTATATACTATTTTTTATACTATTATATATAATATATGTATTTCTTATGTAAATATGTAAATAAATAACTATTATGAAGTAAATATAATCTACAATAGATTTTTTTCCATGCGTACCGGTTGTTAAAAAATTCGAATATCACCACTGTATATATATATATATATATAACAATCTGTTCACAAATGCCTCATCGAAATTAATTGAGTTGTTCAATTCTTTTCCATTGAATAAGTCTTGAAAAAACCTTTGAATTTTGGATCTTCTTGTTGATCAACCAACTAATAATTTTAAAATGTATATATTTTCGAAAAAGGAAAATTTTATTAAAATATTTTTAGTTTCATACAATATTATTACGATTATTATTGATTAATTTGTTTTAATATTCTTATTTTCATTTAGTTATTATTAATACGATTTCTAGTGTAAAGAAGACTGTTAAACGGCCGAAATATATAGTGTGGTGTTATACAATATATTTCGCTGGCGTTTTTCAATTATTAAAACTTTCCCTTCTTTCTTTAATAATAATAATAGTAATAATATAATAACTTTTTTTTTCAAATTTCACCACTGATTTCTTTTTTATTGTATTTATTAAAAAGCTATATATTTTTGATATTCACGACTTTTAAAAAAGGCAGTGCTGAAAATACGTGAATATCAAAAACATCGATATATTTACTGATTCATAGTCTTTAAACTTTTTAATAAATATAATAATAATAAAATAAATAATAACAATGATAGTAATAATAATTATCAATTACAGTAATCAATAATAATGATTGAAAAATAATCAAAAATAATCAATAATGATAATAAAAAATGTCGGCTCGATAACCAATGAAATATCGGTTTTACATAGATAGCAAGAGGGATTTTCTATTTTTTATCTCAGTTATTATTTTCCAGTCGTTCATTCGCACTCTGGGACAAAATATATTTCTGTCTACTAATTTCTTATTAATTTTTTTTTTCAATTTTTCTTTTCATTTTGATGCGAGTCTTGCTTTCATTCGACGTGTTGAATTAGTTTTTGTAGATTTTTGATAAGAAAAATTGCAAATCATCGATAAAAATCTTATACATAAAAATTGAGGTATTTTTAATTTTTTCAAGTAATTGGGAAAAGTATTTAGAAAATCACATAATTTGTGTGGTTTGATTTAAAAATTGGACTGTGAGAATGTTGTCTCGAATTCATTATTTAGGAAAGTTCAAAGGTCATTCATTTACTTAAGGTGTGGGCGGACGGTTATGTAGGATTTCCAAACATAGAGATTATTGTTAGATTGCTTAAATGAAAATGTCGATTCCACGAGAATTGTCAAATCAAATGTCTTTTAATATAGAGCGCATTCCTTAAAATACTTTCAATTGATATATTTTCATAGAATTTTATTTCATATTTTTGTTGCTCTGAAATATTCTATTTGTTAATCATTTTCGAGTATATATGGTTAGCATTTGCTCAGTAAATGAATTTGTTTCATTTCTTTTAGACAAAGTTGAATTGAATATTTGTATAATGCTATACATTTTCCATGATTACCATTCCAAGATGTAACAACAGCTTTTACTAAACGTAGAAAATAATATATCATCTCGCCCAGCAACAATTTTCAAGATTAAAAACAATAACTTTATTTTAAATATTATTGTATAATAAGTAAATATAAAAAATTATGTGATTATAATTAAATAAGTATTCTATGTACACATTCAAAAAAAAATATAAAAATTTATATTGCAAATTGCTTTATTTATGCATATATTACTCAAATAACAAATATAAAAATAAAGAAATTTTAAAGAAACAATAATTAAAATCTTGCAGTGAAATACCTAATTAAGGAACATCAATGCAGAAGACAAGTAGACTATATAAAAGTAGACTATGTATCATGTAATAATTTGGGATAGGCAATAAACAATGTCATAATCTGAACACCCCGATAACGTACATTAATCAGATAAACACTCAATTATAGTTACATAATATATAACAGGAGCCAAGGCATTCAAATATCCCATTACAATTACAATTACTCAGAGTATGACTGTACATTTAAAATATCGATTTGATATATATACAGTACATCCATTTATTAAAACAAAATATAAGAAATTGCTTTATGATAAAATTATGAAACCAAAATTACAGTTTATATGGAAATCCAGAACTAAAATGAAAAATTATGTAAGTTTGAGATATTTATAGTAACAAATAGAAATCCATCCAAATAAATAAAATAGTTATTATGATTAATATTATTTTCATTAGATTTCTGGAATTTCAGTTTTTGTCAACTTCTGTATTGTTTTTTTAATAATTTAATACAAATTTACATTAATTAAAATTTACATCGAAATTATTAAGTTAAATGAAATTCCTCATTCTATGACAAATGAATAAGTACAAGATTGTAGAAATATATATAAAATGCGGTTTGGAAGTCCTTTATATGATGAGCATTAATTACAAATAAATCTTTCAGGATAATTGAGTTCGTTTTCTACGAGAGTTAGTCCTTATAATTTGGTTTAATACCTTTAATTGCAATAATATTTCAAATTTGATTATGATCGGTTGATCTTGACTATTGGAGTGTTATTTTTTTCAATTTATAGTTCTTTCTCAAGAGGTTTCTGTGGACTGTGCGGTTCACATGTCTTATATAGGGTAATGAAACATTTCAAATTTTTATTCACATAAAAACATAAGATAAATCCTAGAATGGGAGTAACTATTTGGTTTCATAAACTTACAACGTATGTTTCATTTTCATATTAAAACTAAACCTTTAAATGTATTTGACCTTTTTATGCGACCCGCCTGCCTTCAAAAAATTTACCATGTGGCCCAAATGCCGCAAAAGGTTAAACACTTCTGTTAAAAAGTCAACTACAAATTAACAGTAAACTATAGAAAATTAGTAATCCACATATTTAAAATATTCTATTCGGTTTTTTCAAATTATGCACTGGCACTTGAAACATTAATATCAAACTGCAAACCCGCATTATACTTTTATCAAAACTAATGTGAGATTAAATTAGAGAAATCCCCTGCAGTTATTTGTTGTAGATTTCTAACAATTTGTTTTCATAACACATTACTTGTTAACACATATTAACGGTTATTAAACCATGTACAATGTACCATTTTTTACATTGTACTTATATATTTTTTATTGTTAAAAATGAATTTTTTTTAAATTGCTTTAAATCTAATCAAATCTCATAGAAAAAAATATAATATTTTCATTGAATCGCGTCAAATCAAATTCGCATTAAAACAGAATGAGGTCTATTGATAAAACAAAATGAAAATAACACGAATGCTTCTAATTATGATATCGTAAATTTTTTTCATTTCGTTGCTTGATATTTTATTTAAGACCATGTTGTAAAAGGGAATTTGATATCATTCGATTCCTTAGAAGTGAAGGATACTGGAATCATTTCAAAATATAATATCTATCAACACCAATATTAATTTTGGCAACAAAAATAGCATTTTCATTTAATTACATTTTTAAATCTATTATTATTATTAAAACGTTTAATGAATTTAGCATTTCACAAACAAAAGTAAAATAACTTTAAGAGAATAGAAAAGAATTTTATCCCATGTACCAACAAGATAGCCGAAAGGTCGAATTTAAAAAATCCTTAGAAAGATTTGCGTCCGAAACTATATCTATCAAAATGCACTATTCATCGATGAACATTCTTATTAATTAAAATTAATTTTCAATCAATAAAATTAATTTAAAAAATAATTATCACTATTAGTAAATACTTGTTTAAATATATTCAATTAACACTTGATTAAACCAGTGCCGAAAATGTTTGTAACATAGAAAAAAATTAATTATCCAGTCATTATGAAAATAATTAAAAACGATAAAGAACAAAACAGCAGATTAAAATTGAAGCAAAAAATTCAATGATTCTATTTTCTTTGTCAAATTACTTCTACAATATTGGTAAAAAGTTTTATAAATTTTTAATTACCATATTTATTAGATTGTAAGCAATGTTCCCTCAAATTTTTCTTTTGTCTAGTGCGCTACTAATTCTGTGTGCAAAATTTGTGAAATTGTGCACACTTGTACACGTGTGACAGTGAATAAGCCAAAAATTATGTATTGGTTTATAATCCAATGTAAATGACATGCACTATGCAATACATAAAGAGAGTTAAAAATTGGGATATATAGCGGCTTTGAAGTCGGATGAATGAATACGGCTATTTTGCTATACATAATCAATAATGTCTCATTAACTTGTTCCGGAGCAGGATTTGAACCTTGAAACTTCGCATTTACCATTAAATTTTATGGCAAATAACAAGAAAAGAAACAGAGTAGAGTTAGATGTATTTTGTTATTAACCGGATGTCTGTGGGATACGGATAAATAATTTATTGTGACTGGAAATCTTATTTAATGTTTAAAAAGTGAAGACACATAATAGGTCAGCGCCATCTTTTAATGAAAGATATACAAGTGCTGCAGTTTATCAAATATACAATCCTTCTATAACTTTTATACTCTTTAAAATTGTTGAGGATACCTAAATAACAATTTATAAATAAATAAATAAAATTACCTGGGGGAAGATCGTCATGACAAACGAGACGATCTATGGGAACTCAAAAAAAACGGAAGTAAAAAGAAATGAGAAACAAGAAAGAGGAATGAAACAAAAGAAATTAAACAAGAAAATAAAAACCAAGGTCAGTACTAATTAATTAGTACAAAAAGGAAAAGAAATTTCGAAATCGGGAAAAAAGGAAAACAACAATATTCTTATCTCGACAGCTTGCCAGTGATAACGTAATTACCGGGAGAAGGCGGTTGAACAAAAAAGGGAAACTATCTTGACAGCCGTCAGAGATAAAAATGGAACAGTCGGGGAAGGCAGAAGAAAGAAAGTGGGAAAACACTTGATTATCTTGAGTGCCACAATATAAGCAAACTATATAAAGAGAAACTAGCAGAGACAAAATAAGACAAAACTAGAGACAAAGACTGACGCGAAATTGAGACCAAACGTGAGAGACAATTTGCGAGACAATTTGAGAGATAAAAATATTGGAGAAAAATTAGACAACGTTGGACGAAACGTTGTTGGAGAAATAATTGTGAAAAAAAATTGTAAAAGAAGACTATTGTGGAGAATAATTATTGGAGAAGAGTTGAAGAAAAGAATTAGTGAAAAATAGAACGAAAAGAAGTTACTTGAGTATTTGAATAAATTTGTGAAGAAGGTCAGCGAAAACAACCAGCTCAAAGTCCCAGTTGATAAACCAATCAGTAATTTGTAATCTTTTAATACGCAAGTGCTATTCCTCCCGAGTGTTGTAATAAGCATTGTATAGTCACCAAGCAGAGTGTTGTATTGATTGTCAGTGTAAAGAGAAAGTTTATTTGTGATTATCAATAAAGATTTCTGTTTTCAAGTGTTAATTGTGGATCGTATAAAGACACGTTTGGAGTCAGAATAACATTTAAATTTATCACCAACTCAACCCAACAAAATTAATGATATTTAGATTTATTCTATATAATTTTAATTTATGAAATTACACTAAAATATAATATTAATCGCCTGCTCATTTATTTTTGGCCACTGTATATATCACCAATATACTAGTTGCCATGAGTACACAAATGGTAGACACTAATATTTAAGAAGGCATTTTAAGAAAAGTTGGTGACAAATAAATCAGTAGCCCTAGAACTTGAACCAAATTTTATATCTTTTGAATATTTGAACTACAATATATATTATATAATCAATTTTCAAGTTGACATATTTTTATTTATTATTTTATACAACGACAATTTAAAAAATAAAGTGATTAATGAATCCAGTTCATTGTCTGTCTTGGTCAAATTACGAACATGTTAACCAGATATAAAACTTAAGCATCTACTGTAACAGACCAAATTTTATTGAATAAAATCTTGTAAGTATATTGTAAGGATTATTAATTATAAAATAATCAAATTTAAATTAAATGTCACTGAATTATTTGTAATATCTAAAATCAACTATTAATAAATTAAATTTTAAAAACGATGCGAGTAATTTAATTTAATAATAAATATTTATACTAATATTTATTTATTTAGCAATGTCAAAATAAAATATTTTTAAATATTCGATTTTATGAGAAAATCTTTAAATTAAATAGTTTATATGATAATTTTCACTTACACATAAAATGAAATGAAATTTTTAAACTTTCTATATCAACTTCACTTTGTATGTATGTTTGTATAAACCACGTAAATCTTGCGACGGCAAATTAACCAACTTCACGTGATTGGATCGAGCTGAAATAAGACAGATAGATTCGTCATCGAGAACAATACATTCTTTCAAAATTTGGAAGGTACTATAATTAACTTTTTTAAAAATTTTCAATTTTATGAATATTTTCTAAATTTCTTTCAAAATATAAATAAAATGTTTCTTTCAAAGTAATATCTTAACTAGGTGATTTTGCGTAATATCAAATATTTCATAGCATTGAGTACACAATGAAATTTTAATTTTGAGAGAATGTAAGAGTGAGATATAGAGTTTCAAAAAATATTTTTTACGATTAGTTTTATTTTAATAAAATTAAATTTCTAATTATCTCAGTAATTTTATACATTATTGCTACAGAAAAAGGTATTTTAATGCCTGGAGAAGATAAGGTTCAAAATGGAGTAAGATCTCTCAAGAGATATTCGATTTGGAATTATTTCCTCGGATTTAGATTTGACTGAGAACATTGAACCATAAAATCTCCACCATATTATTTTCTATTTTAAATCCATTAAAAACGTTAGCACAATCAACTCATTAGTAGTCACGCAACTTATAAGCGCGCGTGAACGCATTGTGAAACACTCATTTGGTAGTCATATTTGACTGCAAATTTTCACAAATCGAATTATTTCACAACGAAATAATAACTTGCTACATTTGCTGATTATATATAATTTATTTCTCAACTAAATCATGTTGTAAAAGCGCTAACTATTATCACTCGTAACAAGTGCCCTTGTTGCCTTTCAATGTCGACTGCCATGACAACCGGGAAATATCAATTCTCCTTTAAAAGAAATGCCGCATTTTTAATAATTCTAATAAATATCAAATATACTTATTTAACATCCTAAAAAATAGTTTTCAGTTATTAGTTAACTTGCTAGTTTAGAAAGAATAAATATTAAAAAATTATTTTTATGCACGAATAATTCTAATTTGAGTGACTTGTTTCGCAATTTGAATACCTTGTCAAGTGATTGAAGAAAGCAGGTTTGTGCCGGCCACTGAAGTTGCTAAAAAGTCGAATCATCAGAAATATTTTGATGGTATGATCTCTGCCCAATTTGTTTTACTTTTTTCTTTGAATGATGCATTTATATAGTCTCTTAATGTCCTGAATTGACGTTCTATCACACCATTTGTATTATGGTGGTATGGACTTGAAAAGCATAGTGTAATTCACATTGATTTTGTGAAATCTTTCATCGTCTTAGATTCAAATACTTTTTCCACAATCTGTGTGAATTTTCTTTGGTGCTCCAAATCTAAAAATCCATTTTTGTAGTATTGTTTCCTTCACCGTTTTCTCATCCTATTTAGCGACAGCAGTCAAAGAGATGTATCTGCAAAATTGATCAATCATTACGACTATCTTTTCTTTCTGAATGTTTCCTGTAATAGGCCACATATATCAATGACTTCTTCTTTAAGGATATGGCACTTTTCAGGGTTTATCCTAAGACCCGCCTTACCAATTTTGTCCAGCACTTCATTTAAAACTTCGTAGTGTAGATTAATCGTTTCTGTAAATATATCGTCTAGGTATACTACTGCATACCCATTAATAGTTTCCCATCAGTTCCTGAAACGTACCTGGTGCGGCTGCTATATGCATTTCCAAGATCTATCGAACTGAAATACTTTGCTCCACCCAATTTATCTAACATCTCTGCTATATTCGGCAGGGAACGCCTGTCTCTCTGTTACTAGGTTAATTTCCTGAAATCAATAATTTGATATCTTACTTTTCTTTCTTCCAGACGCATATTAATGGAGTGTTCCATGGCGAATTAAACTTTCTGATAATATTGTTTTCCCATAAGTTTGTTATCGCTTCATCTATTTTACCTTCCAAGTTGACTGATTGTCTCCAAGGTTTAATATTTATCGGTTTTCCTTGAGTTTCTATTTTATGCTTCAACAGCTTTGTGCAACCATTATCCCATTTATCAGCCATAAAAACATTTTAATTCTTTTTTATAATGTTCAGTATTATCGGGTTATTTATCTTTAAAGTATTCTTTGCTCTTTGAAATCGTTCCATCTCTGTTATTTTCTTCCCAAATTTGGCCTCGATACTGCATAAGTGTTCTTGCTTCGTTTTCTCGACCTTCTTCTACTGGGCCACTTTAGTTGTATACAAAATTGTTTTTGCAACTCTATACCACCAATTACCTCTGGAGTAATATATCTTACTATCGTAAACTTTACCCTTCTTTTCCTGCCATTTATTACTATTTCTAATATTGCTTTACCTTTCGTTTCTAAAACACTATTATTTGCACATCTCAATGTATCAGTGGTTGTTGTTAGTTCTACATCTTTAAGTTTCTCAAATTAGCTCAAACTCATGACATTTACTGTAGCTCCTTTATCGAGCAAGCATTCCATCTTCTGGTCTTGTATTCTAATAGTTACACTACGTCGGCCGTGTATTTTATCATAACTAATAATATCATTTTTCCATTCATCTAATGTGAGTATTTGTATTTTTTCTCTTTCTCTTTCCTCAAAATCCCTTTTTATGAATCTGTTTACTTTCCTTATTACATTATTTTCTTCTTCCGTTACCTCTGTATCTTTTACATCTTTTTCTATAATACATGATATTTTACTTTTATTATAATCATTATTAATTTGGGAGTCAGCATCGCTGTTTAGTACACTGCGCCGACTATCTCCTCTTCTATCGGGGAGTTGATATTTGGATATTCTCTGTATTTATCTTCTATTCTTTCATCACTTAGTTCGTCTATGAATGCTACGTATCTCTTGTCTGCCTGTCTTGTATCATTTCTCGTTCATTGATAACCATTCCCTGTTTCGTATCGCTCTTGTTACCTACCAAAATTCTCATTGATTTTCTCAAAATTTCTGTATATGACTTTATGACCTCCCAAGCTACACCTTGTACACCTTATTTTTTGACAATCTCTTCTCACGTGTCCCAGGTACCACACGCATAACATTCGATTACCTTTCTCTGCATCTGTGGACACTGACTTCTTACATATCCTTGTCTTCCACATGTAAAACATGTAAATGCCTTCTTTGTTATGCAATTTCTACTCAAATGTCATACCTTGTGACATTTCCAACATTCGTTCTTAGTTCTGTTCGGTCTTTCTTCTCGATACTCTCTCGGCTCGCTATTATATCTTGGTGATACAATATTTATTGCTTGATTTGTAACTGCGTTTCTGTAACTTCTTGTTATATTCTGTTCTGGCCTAATTTTTCTCACTGCATAGATCTCTTCTGCAACTATACGAGATTCATGTAACTTCTTGATTTTTTAATTCACTTCCGTTGTTCCTTTGGTGTAACTTAGACAAATTCTCGCTTCAAAGTCTTCTCGGCTGCACAGTGTACCAGCAGATATTCTGTTAAACTTTCCTTATTTAACTCATGCCCAATATTTAAAAAATTATTTACTAATAAAACTTCTTTAAAAATACTTGTTTAATTTTTCAATTTTTCAATTTAAAATTTCAATTTAAAAAATTCAATTTAAAATTTATTTTAAAAGTTATTTTAATAGTCAATTATTTATCATTTAAAATGATCTTAATAAATTATTGAAATACAGTCAATTTCGCTTAATTGGGACACATCGGGACTTGAGCATTTTGTCCCAATTAAGCGAATTTCACATTTTGTTTTAATTCATTGATTTGGTTTTGGCAACTAAGGCCATTAACCAGTAATACACACATAAAATTAAACAATGCATATTTTTTTTCAATAATTTTATTTTATAAACTCGTGGAAACTGTAAATTACATATAAGTAATATAAATTATCATATAAATTGCAAATATGTAATACATATAAACTTTTAAGAAAAAAATATATTTCTTAATTAAAATAATAAATGGGTAGGTACATAAAATTTAAATCAATGCAAAAATGAGTCAAGTGTAGCCTGTCTTTTGTTTTTGTAACATTTAACTTGTACAAAATCAGCACAGATATTCAGTGCGGATCTAGGGCTCCCTTCATTTCCTTCCTGCATAAAATAATGCTGTAACACGGTGATACATTTTTTTACCTCCTGGTTAGTCACAGGCACAGGTGACTCATCATCATCATCGTCATCTTCGTCTAATTTTTCATGTTTTGATTCAATACCTTCTACAATTGAATCCTCGCAGTTTTCATTATCATCGTAACATAGTAAATTGTTATCTATTGTTGAAAATTCTTCATAGTTAATAGCAACTTGCAACGTATTCTCATTTTCTTCATTGCTTAAAATTTCGGGAATATCTAAGGGTTTAAAGCCGCAATTAGTAAAACAGTTCTGTATTGAGGTGATTTTTATAGCTCTCCAACTGTCAGCGACAAACTGTATTGCTTGCAAAAGGGAAATTTTTGAACTAATCTCTCTGGCTGTCGTGGAACTTGTTAATAAATTTTCATCAATGGATTCTAATATGTAATTAACCAATTTTCCACGATACAAAGTCTTAAAATTTTTATTACCCCATGTCCATTGGTTGCACTAACGATGTGGTATTAGGAGGAAGAAATTCCAGCTGTATATTTTGTAGATTGTCTAAATAAGGGCGTGCCGCACAATTGTCAACAAGCAGCAAAATTTTTCCTTGTTTAAGTTGTAAATTTTGATCCCAACTAGTAAGCCAATTTCGAAAAATTTCAGAAGTCATCCATGCATTTTTGTTTGCATGGTACTCCACTGGTAAACCCTACATTCCTAAACCCTTAAAGCATCGAGGTCTAGCACTTTTTCTATGATCAGTAGCTTTCGTTTGTCAGTACCTGACATATTTGTACAGCATAACACAGTAATGCGGTCTATTGCCTTTTTATAACCCGACAGTGCAATGTGTTTATAGCATAATGAATAGCGTAGCACGATAATAGAGGCCGGTTTCATCAGCATGTAAATGTCTTCAGCGCAAAAATTCTCTAAAAAAGTAGGAATTTTCTTAGTTTTCCACTGTTCGGCACTTTCGATGTCGGCACTCCCCTTTTCACCGTGCGCTTTTTAAAATTTAATATTGTGTCTTGCTTTTCATCGCGATAACCAACCATCAGTTGCTTTGAAATCGTTGCGGCCCAGTTTTTTAGCTAACTCCTCTGACTTCGCCTTCAATATTGGGCCGTTGATATTTACGATTCTGCTACTAACAATAGAAAGCCATTGATCTAATGCTTCTTCGACGCTTGGATCCTTCCCCTTGCGTCTTCTTTTGGATGTTCCTGCTTGTCCTTCTTGTAATACAAATTCCTCACGCAGTTGACTTTCTTGTCGTAAGACACGCGATATGGTAGATTTTGGTACACCAGCTATCTCAGGGAGACGACGATAACTTGTATTAAGTGGCTGGCTTTTTATTTTATCTAGCAAAGCAATTTTCCTTGAAAGTGTCAAATCATTTCTTGGCACTTTGGCAAGGGTCAAATTTTTGAAAAATAAAATTGACAAAAAATAAGTTCACGCACTGTTCACGCGCGAGGTGTATTGGTGACTGAAAAATAAGCAACAAATGAGACAGTTGTCACGCGTGAGGTGTATTGGTGACTGAAAAATAAGCAACAAATGAGACAGTTGTCACGAGCGAGGTGTATTGGTGACTGAAAAATAAGCAACAAATGAGACAGTTGTCACGCGTGAGGTGTATTGGTGACTGAAAAATAAGCAACAAATGAGACAGTTGTCACGCGCGAGGTGTATTGGTGACTGAAAAATAAGCAACAAATGAGACAGTTGTCACGCGCGAGGTGTATTGGTGACTGAAAAATTAGCAACAAATGACAGTTGTCACGCGTGAAGTGCACTGGTGACTGAAAAATAAGCAACAAATGAGATAGTTGTCACGCGTGAGGTGTATTGGTGACTGAAAAATAAGCAACAAATGAGACAGTTGCCATGTGCCAGGTTTATTAGTAACCGAATAAGATCGGCGCGGCTTGGCGCCGCGCCAATCAGCTGTGAGACAACGCATCATATCAAATTCTTTGTACATATTTTTTCTTGAGAATATGTGTAACATAATATGTGCTGTGATCTTTAATTTACTGTCCCAATTAAGCGGAATCGACTGTATTTAATTCTCAGCTGAAAACACCTCACATCATTGAAGACGAGTTATTAAAGAAAATTGCTTTTTCAAAAATTTATTATTTTAAAGAAATAACTTTTTCTGAAATAAGCTTGGAGTCATATATATAATCTCTGATTTTTTTTCTATTGACATTGTATTTATTAAAAATTTACTATGAATCAGTAAAGATATCGATGTTTTTTTATATTCACGAATTTTCGGCACAGCCTTTTTTAAGTGATTCTTTTTTCAAAATTTGACCAGTTTCCACAGTGATGTGAAATACTTTTCTGTAACCTACATAGAAATAACAGGGAAAAATAAATTTCAGTTTAATATTTCTTTTCTTCAGTAGGGGATGGGTGGTCTGGATGGGATATATAAATCGACTGATGAATCACTCTTTCAATATTAGGCGTCTATTTATTTTTAAAATCTCTGCAATTTATCCCGAATAAATTCACATCTTTATCCATACTAGGCCACCATATATTACACTTCAATAATAACTTAGTTATTGACATATGAAAATGTGAGTTTCTGAAAGTTGTTCAGTCGTTAAGGTTTGTGCAGGGCTCTCAACACAATCGTTTTCTAAATTGTCTTCACGTTCTTGAGTTACGATGCGTTTACTGTGTACATTAATTTAAAATTTTTTTAGGATTAGTTTTCAATAAGTAAAATTATGAAAATTTTGAAAAATTTATGACCGTGCTAAAGTGAAACCGCACTAATCAACACTATGCGAGTTATTCCTGTATTTCGTTTGACAATATTTGAAAATTGTTATTTGATTTTACTTAAAATTTTAATAAAATAGTAACAATGAATAAAGCAATCAAATATTTAGGCTTCAAAACAAGAAAATTATATAGTATAAATTATAATTTATAAGTGTCTCAAATATATATTGTCAAATTGTTTCAATCTTCTTGTACATAAAACCTCAGTTTCGGAATCGGAAATGACGCAGAATAAATAATTGTATTGCAAATGTTCTCCATTATTTTGATTTTTTTTCTGATTTTCTTAATTATTGTCAAGTTTTATTTTAATATTTTATTGAATTTTAATGTTCTAAATAAATGTGAGTCGTTTTAAAACATCTGGTAAACAAACTGCTTATTTTATAAAAAATATAAATGTTATAAAATATTACTGACTCCTAAACGAAATGGAGCCAGTGATTGATATTGCAAATGCAAAATGCAACTGGGATTTTCAATCATCATCCTAGAATTCGTCAGATGTCCGAAATTCATGGAAATCGCAACACTGTTGATGAAACATTGATAAAACTAAGGAGTCTATAATTATTATCTCACAAAATCTATTTAGTTTGTTAATGAAAGTTGGCGCCTGGGTTTATCATTGTGCCATATAATGAAGCGCTTCTATGTCGTCTCGGATTGCTAGAATTTGATTATAAGGAATTTCCAATTTCAATTATGTTACTTAGATTGATCCATGAAATAAATTTGAAAGAATATTTGTTATTATATTTTTTTTCCTTTTTTCTTTTTCTTATTATTGTTATTATTGTTATTATTATTATTATTATTATTATTATTATTATTATTATTATTATTATTATTATTATTATTATTATTATTATTATTATTATTATTATTATTATTATTATTATTATTATTATTATTATTATTATTATTATTATTATTATTATTATTATTATTATAATTAAAGAATTAAAGTTATTCATTAAGATTGCCGAGATTGGTTAATTTTAATATTATAATATTTTGTTTACATTTGCCAAACAAAGATTCGCTCATTTAACATTAATATGTATTTAATTTTAAAATCTGTAAAATTTTCTCTTTTAATTATATCGTTTAATTTTAATTAATTAAATTTTTTTACATTTATCAATACTATTTATCAAAATATTTTTTCTAAATATTACCATAGTTTAAAAAATTGAGAAAATTCGATAAAAATTCTATTTTAATTTTTAATTCGATTAGAAAATTTTATATGTCGAATATTAATTATAATGAAATGATTGATTAATTAAATTAAATAAAATAATTGATGAAATAATTATTATTTGAATTTTTCATATAAATTTCGGCATAATTTGTTTTTATCATTTTATAGTTGATAGATTAAATCTCTTTCCTTTCATAATGGATTTAATGGGAATTTGTTTATTCAAATAAATCCTAGACTTCTCATCGTTAAACGTCTTTTGTCATTTGTCTCGTTCAGTGTAAACACTTTTGCAGGTTCATCTAAACAAAATTTTTCATTTGATAAAAAGTCTAAAATTATGCATTTAAATTCTAATATCTTTTTGTCGAATATTATAATTCATAGTCATAATATAAAAAACTTCAATAAAAAATTTTAATAATTTCTTTTTCAAAATTTTGTTTGAAAGATTATGTTGAAACAAATAAGATAATGGTTTTGTTTATCCTTTTAGGAGAATGCTCGATGACAGATTTCGTCTTTTTTGACAAAGAATTTTAAAATATTAAAAGTTATATATTTTATTACACAATAACAATAATGGTTAGATTTTATTCTAGAAATAGCAACAAATGTTAAATTCAAAATTGTGGATTTTCAAGTTAGAAACTAATTACTTAAAAAAATAATTAGTAAAATATATGAACCACAATGAAATATTCCTCTTCAATCTTATTTTACGTACGCGTCTCCAAATTCATTACTTAATTTTGTAGATATAAAGGATATTTTAAGACCTGCTTCACTTGCAATTTTTGTCATAATACTTTCGTTTCTTATATTCGGAAGCTAGGATAAAATGAAAAAATTTTAACAGATTCTTAAAATTTATGACTTGATTATATAATAGGCAATATTGAGCTACAATACGATTTTCAAATAGCCGTAACATAGTCATTGTAGGACCCTCGACTGGTGGGGCCCCAAATTTTGTATTATTATTATAAAAACTTATTACATCTTTTAATTATTTGCAGATTATTATATTTATGTAATAGAAGTAAAGAAGTATTTAATTATATTACATATTACATATATTACATATATTACATATAATATTTTTCTAAAGTTGATGTTGAAGATTTTGCAGAGAAAAAATCTAGAAGACAATATTTCTAAATTATCGTTTTTTTATTTTTGAGTTGTACTTCATATTTATATCTTTTATATATGAATAAACTTAAAATTTTTTTCGAAATTAAACTATTATTTAACCTTTTTGTTAAAAAAATTTATAAAATGGCCCAATAAGATTTTTAACCTTGAGCCCCCTCAAAAGTAAATCCGGCTTTCATAGGGGCTTATAAATTATAAATTTTTTTATAATTGAGACACTTATAAATTATAAAATATAATGAAACTAGAATATTCAAACTTTACTAATAAGCGTTTAGGAATAGGGCCATTAGTTCTGCATAATTTTGAGGTTTTAACCTGATAGGTTCAGGTATCTGCATCAGGAATGCCACTATTCAACTAGTATCTAGTATTTAGATCATAAGATCAACATATCCTGAAAATTATTTCTTATACCCGGGTATATACATATGGTTCTGCTATTATTTCTATCTATTCCATCTATTCAAAAGCTAACACTTATAAGAAATATGAGAGCTGAATTACCAGAAGATCTAAATGCTGGTTTATTTGCTGAATGATTGTTTTAATTATAATATAAAAAAATAACAATATTAATCTGTAATAATTACTATATGTATATAGTTGATCATTTTATTTTTATGACTTCCGTGCAACACCGGGTATTTCTGTTAGTTATAAAAAAATATATTTTAAAGAGAAATTTATTTCTTTTAGCTTGTAAATATGAATAATTTTAACACCTGACAATAATTTATTACTCAATTTATATTCTTCAAATAAACCATAATAAATGGAAAATTCTATTTCATTTATCTCCATTTAATTTTCAATTACAGATTATTGTTTAAATCAAGCACAAGAATCATTGATGAATTGTCAAATATTGAATGAAGGCAAATAACATTTGAAAGATGCCAAAACTAAAAATATTTCATGTTTTAAAAAATACTATCATACACTAACAAAACTATTCTTCCAACTTGATATTTATTGTTATTATAATTTATCAAATAAAAATATTATATGACCAAGATGGCAATATGCACCCTGCTATAAAAATTTCTTTTTTGTATAAATCTACAATTAAAATTGTTGTAGGAATTCTGATGTTCACTCAAGTATTTAGAGTAGTGTGAATCGTATAATTTATTTATTTATTCAATACAAATATTTAAATAAAAATATAACAACCTCAACTATTTTATAATGTGTGCTCTTTTCTTGTTGAAATGAGATAATTTCTTCATTTTATCATTTATTACAGCGGAATTCAGATATTTAGTCAGATGTATATATATATATATATATATATATATATATATATATATATATATATAGTCCCAAGAGGTTAGAATGATGTTTAGGCTCAACACGAAATCAAAAGTTCATTTGAGTTTTAATTAATATTTTCTGTGTAATGGTTTAACAATCCCAGTTTATTGTTATTCAAAATGATCTAAAATTTAGATTCTACATCCATCTACCAGTTGTTTTAATCTAACTCAGAGATTGCAAATTTTTGATTGGTTTATTTTTTATTATTGATAAATTTGCTTACCATTAATTTCATTTTATGCCCAATTTTCATAGCTCAGAAAATATCAACTGAAATTTTAAGTTTTTCGTTAGCCTCTCAGAACACTTTTGTCGAATGTAGAAATTTTATATATAAAATTAATATTAATAATAATAATTTATTGATTATATCTGGTATTAGTAGTGTCCTTCAGATAATCATACAAAAACTGATTTTGTTTAAACCACTAATTTTAAATAAATAATCTATCAATTTTCTTTAACAATTTTCGTCTTTTAATAATATATATAGCGATGATTGTCTACTTTATTTTCTTAATTTTTCACTCTCCTCTGGTGAACATTCGTCCATCTCTGATATTAAACGATATTTTATTCGATTTAAATTTTCCTTTTCAGTGCAACTTTTCAAAATACAACTATTTTACCTTTATTTTACTGATTTTTTAAACTTAACTTATTGCATTAATTATTTATTATTAATTAATCTAATATTCAATTTTGAAATTCATTACATTTTATGACTCCATTCAAACAAAATGTCGACCAATGCTTATTTTCAACTTACTTCCTACTAAATTTAGCTAGTTTCATTATAAATGATGGGATCATAATAGCGACATGAGGCAGATATTTAAGCCTGTAAGAAGATACTTCATATATATATATATATTATGGGAACTTTTTTTCCAGTTTCACCACTGATTAATTTGTCCATTGAATTTATTAAAAAGAGAGCTTGAAGACCATAAATCAGTAATATATCGATGTTTGTTGATACTCACGAATTTTCGGCACTGCCTTTTTCAAGTGAATTTTAAATATGCTGAATATTGAGCCCCCCTAACATGACTTTAACGAAGAACTGTTATAAGTTATATATGAAATTGAATAATAATAATAATAATAATAATAATAATAATAATAATAATAATAATAATAATAATAATAATAATAATAATAATAATAATAATAATAATAATAATAATAATAATAATAATAATAATAATAATAATAATAATAATAATAATAATAGTAGTAATAATAATATAATAATAAAAATTATTGGGATCATATTTATTTCAGGCTGAGGCAGGTGTAGAAGAGACAAAATATCCATCATTGACCCACCTCATAGAATATTATCAAAACCAAAACACAGCAAATGGTCTAGCTGCACCACTGAAAATTCCTATTCCAGTAGATTCATGTAAGAAATAGTTTTTAAAAGACAAGAATGCATTGTGTATTCGTTTAAATGTTATTATTTTTATTAAAATATTTAAATATAGTTCGTTTATAATTTATTGTTATTGTATGTGATTGTACAAGATATGTTTATTGCTCAATACGACGTCCACAAATATATCAAAAAGTAAACGGACTTGTTTAATAAAACACACAATATAAACTTGTCATGCCTTATTCTCAATATATGATCCTTCGAGATAAATATAATTTTGAATTAAACGCAGCCAGCTTTCTATTTTAAAACCTCAAGCATTAACTATATATATATAATTATAAATTAATTAAAAAAATAATAAAAATTTATTTAAAAAATAATTATTAATTAAAAAAAAATAAATAAGAATTCATTAATTTAAACAAAAAATTAAATTAAACACACCCTTCCTTCTAAAAAGTGGTTATCAAGCCAAATATCCGATGGGGTATACTGCTCAAGATACACTATTTATTTGAAAGGTACATTTATATAATATATAATAATAATAATAATATATTTATTATTATCATTAAAAAATTTTCCGACATTTGCAATTTACCGACACGTGATTAAATCAAGTCAGTGAAAAAGTCAATTAAATAAAAATAGATCAAAAATGTTTTTAAAAATAATCATATATTTTCATCACACACTCATTTTAATGTCAATAAGCTGACCAGTTTTATAGGTGATCTAGTTTTAAAATATAATTTTATATTCATGTCGCGCTTTCCTTTCAGTCATGAAAATTGATATTTATATAATTCGAAATCAGCGCCGTACTATCGCAAGTGCAACAAGTGCAATCGCACTGGGCCCCCTATTTTTGAGGGGCCCCAAATATTAAATACATTAGAAAAACTTCTCCAATACCATAAATTACTACGAATTGAAAGAAAAAAAAAATTTTTTAGTTTCTGCACAGGGCCCCCAAAAGTTACAGCACGGCGCTGTTCGAAATAATGATAATACTTATTTTGATTGAAATTTAAAAGGATTATTTTCATAGTTGAAATTTTTTTCATTTTATTGAATATATACCTAGGAACAAAAGGCTTATATTATCATTTAATTATTGTATAAAACCTGTAGAATATATAATTATTATTAATAGATTATATCCAAGCAGAAATAACATTTACTAATTAAATATATTGATTATTTTACAATGTGAATTTACAACGCCGACGACAGGAAACGATTTTAATGACGTAGTATACTAATGGCGTATATTTACCGTGAGCGTGTTTTATATAATAGTAATAACACATAGGAAGCACAGAGTTATAATTCACTCGCTTTGGCGTACGACTACTACTTTTAATTTGATTGTAATTGACTATTTGAAATGTCAGAAATAGAAGTATATATATATATATTGTTTAAAATTTCTTGTTAGACATTAAATGCGAAAAATAATTATACAAATTCCCATAAACCTGGAATTCCAAATTCAGATCTATTTATACCTATTTATACCAAGAATCAATCATTTTTATTTGTTTAAATATTGTCTATTTTGGGCCCAGGAATTTATTGCCTCTAAAGTTTTCCCGGTAAACTTTTCCTTTAACCGTTTATTAAGTTCATAACGTACTAGAAAATATTATTTAAATTAATAACAAATTTTAATTAAATTGATTTAATAAATGACAATTTATAAATATTTCCATAAATGTCTTTTGTATACACTTTCCATACATTATTAAACTTTTCTAACAATATATCTTCATATTTGTTTACATAATAATATTTATTTTAACTTTATTTTTTAAATAAATAATTCAATTTGTCAGTAAAATGGAACTTATTTATGAATCACTTTGATATATTGCATGTCTGTCTATGAAATTTCTACAATCTTTCCTGAAATTCGTCTTGTTAAGTACACCTAATCTTTCCGGTGCTAATTATTAAACCCAACTAGCAAAAGAAAATCATGAAAATATTCATGGAAATCCTGAGTGTTGTCATCAATAATTTAAACATAGAATTTGCGAAATTTTAAAATTCAAATAGAGATCGATAAGAATTCTGACCAATTAAAGATTTATTGGGAATGTGCAGTGCACATTGAATGTGATTTGAACAATCCTAACAATGGGATGATTAATTGGGGAAAATCTTAATCGAATGAATAAGAATGAATCGTATTTCCATTTGGTGCTTAGCAATTTGTTTTGTGATATGAGCCGACTGTAATTGGGTCAAATTGATCCTAGGAATCGTGGACAGATAAATTGGAAACTCTTCAATAATTAAACATAAATGCATTTCTCTAAAGTACTAGTTAGTTTCTCACTGTCAGCTATTTGTTGTCGAGCTTTATCGAATCTTTATATATGCTCTGAAAAATAGAGCAACATTTCTCTACTCTAATAATAAAAAGGAAAAATGAATTTTCATGATTCTGGGGTCTAGGACAGTTATGAAATGAGATAGGGAGGATGATTTGTCAATCATTCGATTTATGGACATTGATAATTAGAATATTACCCTAGCCTTTTCATAATCTAATCAATTCGATGGATCAGAATCTATACTTTCATACTCAAATTAAATTTCAAATTTAAATACAGAGTCAAGGACACCGGAAGGTTTTGATCCTAAACGTGTATTTAAATTCGTGAATTTTTTTTAATAAAATGTTAATTAAAACAGAGTCACATTTTCAATACCATTTATATGTAAATTAATCTAACAGAGAAACATTTCAAATTGAGCCTTTTTGACAATAACTATTAGAGAACAATTTCCATTAAAAGTTTCAAAGAGAGTTTTGTCTATATCACCAGATTAACAAACATATCTCTAAAATGCCGCTTTATGGACAATATTTATCATCTGAATCAAAGTACTCAATGTTACTCAAGTAAATGTCTTCCTATATTATTTTCATTTCAAAATCTTGTCTTCTTAGTCAATTTTACAAGTTACCAAATAGTTTACTTAATGTTTGAAACGACATGAAAAATTATAATATAATGAAATTTATTCTTATTAACACTAGAACAACCATTCCGTCCAATTTGACGAATTTTTATTTCATTCGTCAATAATTTTGCTCTTAGCAATTCCTCGAGGTTCTCCTTTTATGGGCTTTGTAAATAATGTATTCGGCTTTGTTTTATCGAATATGAGCGTTTACCTTTTGTTTCTAGAAGACTATGAGGATAATAAAACGAAATTATCTAAAACAACCATTTCGTCAAAATTGACGAAATATATGAATTCAATGAAATAAATTCAATGAATGAAATTAACAACACGAGAAAATAATCACTTCTCACTGGCAGAATTGAAGCCACCAACGTTTTTTAAGGAAAATACCGGTATGAGACCCTCTTAAAATGCAAAGACTTCTACTGAGCTGGAAGTATTTCGTTTGTTCATCAATTAGAAAATTATTTAGACAACATATTGCTGCACAATAAATTATGACCAGGAAAGCAATGATCTGTCAAACTTCAGGATCCATCATCTAGAACTCTTCGTCGGACTCCGACTTGTGCTAGGATTATACGAGAAACACCGTTCAGTTGAAATCCCCTGAAATCGCCGAACCATGAGCAGAAAGATATTTATGATAATTAAACGCTTTATCCGCTTTGATATAAAGCAGACAAGGAGTCAGAGAATAAAGACAAATCCATTTCCACACATCAGAGAAGTGTTTGATGAATTTTCTTGCTACTCCAACTGTTTACTATTTACTCTGCCTGCATGGATGAGCAACTTATGCCTCTCACGTGTCGATACAGATTTATCGAATTCATGCCAAACAAACCAGATAAATTTTGGTATGAAATTTTGGCTCTTTGTTGATAACCACTCAAACTATGTGTGCAATATCCTACCATATTTGAGAGGCATGGAAAAGGAGAGCACACTAAGAAAGAAACTGGCAGACAATGTGATCCACCGTTTAATTGAACCATTTGGAAACAAAGGCTTCAACATCATATGCGACAACTTTTTCTGCAAAATGAAATTGGCTCAAGGTTTACTTAAAGGAAAATTATATTGGTTGATACGCTACACCAAAATTGTATGGCCATTCCCATTGGCCGTAAGTCATCATTTTATTAGACCAAAATCAACAAAATACTGCTACTGTTAATATTTGTATTAAATTATAAAAAAATAATCACTCAAACATTCGTCTGACGATATATTTCAAAAGTTTTCCTTTCATCAACAATACATTGGATAGACTTCATGTCATCTCTATTCGATCTCGTAAACATTGTCGACAGAAGTCATCAACCAATATTAGTAAACACAATGTGAGATGTATGAGTAAAATAGGCATGTCTGATTTTAACATTTTATTAAAATGGTTCAGGATACCTAAATAAAATTAAATAATTAAATTCAGTAAAATGAGTAATTTGAAAAGACATAAAATAAAGTATATGTCGCTCCAGAATTTTAAGAAGCTGAAGCGAAGGAAAGAAATAAAAAAATGAAAAGGAATTTTCATATCTCTGAAATAAAGAAAATGGAAAGTCGGAAAAATATTACTAAAAATTATCTATCTTGACAGATGTCAGAGATAATAGAAAATCAGGAAACATCCAAGAGAAGTGGTATTGTGATTGTTATTGGATGATAGACTATTAAATCATAACAAAGAGAGAATTTCAAGAGAAAAAAGTCGCAAATTAAAAAGAAAAAGAGAAGGGCGAGAAAATAGAATTAAAATGAAATGCAAACGAAATTACCAGAGAAAACATTGTCAAATCGAAGAAGCAATTTGCAACAAATTATTAAAGTTATTAATCTCGAGTATCAAGTAATTTTAAGTTAAAGTGAGGAAGGTGGCTAGACCAATTATACCTATTGTCAAAACTAGAAACAATAGTTGTGTTACAGGCGCCCTATTCCTCCCGAATAATTGCAATAAGCATTCATGTTATTGTTGTCGAAGTAAATTGATAATCCACTGTGTTAATCATTTAAGATTTATATTGTTTTGAATTCGTCATTTTTGTTGTTCCAGATAAGATACGCTTGGAGTTGAATCAATAATTGATAATTATATATTTTATCGGTGACTCCAACAATTTTTTTAATAATTATTGGAACACGTGTATTCTGTGAAGCTTTGTTGATAAAATCATTTGATCCGAAAATGTGCAAAATCCTGTGAACACTTGTGTTTTGAATGTTTTTTAATAAGTTGGATATTAAATTGATGATATGTGGATTGCTATTGTTTCCAAATGCATAAATTATTAAGTTAAATAATTTAAAATTTTTTTTTAAGGTTATAGATTGTTAAAATTAAAAACTGATAAAATCTTTAATATTTACTATAAATTCAAAAAATAATCGATTATTTAAATTAAATTTAAAAAATATTTTTTTTAAAGAAAACTTAATAAAATTTGTTTATAAAATCTATAATATTTAGTTTTTTCTATTGGCGTTTTCTTATAATAATTATATTAAACAAACAAAATTGAATAATTTTGGCATTTCTAATTTATTAATATGGTATAAATTGTTAAGTTATACAAAGGAATTTTTCAGCACTAAGATAAGGAATTGCTAAAATTGAAATTACTTGAAAGTCATTTATAAAAAGCTAAAATAAATGACATAAAATAAAATTCATTTTCATATAAATGATGAGTCACCAATATATGGTGTGCACACCAAGCACCATTATAGAAACCGTATCTCAGCGGTTTCTGGTGTAACAAATATGAATTTGAATGTGAATAAAGCACAGTTTAGATACACTGCTCTATTGACAAGTGCACAAGGCGGAGGTATATTCTCATGTAACACGAGATAAAACATATGAAATCTATGCTCATTTTCAATTTCCGTTTGTCAGATTGCTACAGTTTTTCGTTTATTACACATTCTTCGCTAAGTTATTTCATAAAAAAATCAAACAAATATTCTCTAATGGTAAAAATATAAATAGTTTCGAAGAATTATTATTATATAAAACTTTTCTTAATTTTCTATTGTAGTTAAATTATTTTTGGGATTTTTTTAGAAAATTTACAAGTCTGACTTTGTACTGTAATCATATTTTAGCCTACATTCTGTTCAAAAAAGGATTATTCGAACAGCTTTATATGCATTTAGGCCCCTACTTGTTTACCCATTGGAATATAGGAATAGGAAAAAATTTCAGAATATAAATCTTATCTAATTAGTAAACCATACAGAAATGGCGCAGCATTAAATTACTATTAATTATTTATTATTAATCAAGTGTAAAACATTAACTTTACGAAATTTATTTGTTTTTTATAGGTTTCAAATTTGGTTAAGACTAAAATGCATCCCATGTTTAATTAATTAAATTAATTTTTAACTATTTTGAAGTTCCCTTACAGATTCTGAGAATGTAATTTAATTAATTAAATTAATTAATTAAATTAATTATTATTTTTAACAATTTAATAAATAACAACTTAATTAAAAATTGTGTGAATATATGTTGTTGTTTCATGGGGTTTGTTAAATTTCTTATTTATACATTACGACACAGATTTTTCTCAAAAGATTTTGTTTGAATAATGTTATCGAGAATATAATTTTCGAATATTATAAAATTTAATTATAATTTGATTTCTAACTAATAATACACGAAATACGAGAGGCACCTTAGGTAATGCACTGCATGAATAGTACTAAATTGCGATGGCTTTGCCTGAAAATATTTCATAACACAATATTAAAGCATTACATTTATGTATAGAAACAAAGAAAAAGAATAGAAACTCTAAACAAAGTAGAAAAGCATATTCTCTCCTTACTGCACTTTTCTGCCATTTTTACTATTGGAGGCAGTCTCTTTTCACCAGATGGGATATAGACGGTGAACTCTTTCGGTTTATAAAGAGTTCTGAATAAGAAGATTTTGTAACAATATCTAATAGTCTTTGTTTCATAAGAAAAGATGGGAATATTCTGACTAATTTTATTCAAGAATACCAAAGAACATTGTTTGAGGACTCAGATGTTCTTAAAAGTCGAATCAATTGAATAGCTGTATAATACAAATAGTTTTCATCTTCCATTCTATTTTTAAGAATACTGATTTCTATTATATTTCACTTGAATGAATATAAAGGAAATATACAAAAGATCAGTGTTTACCAAGCAATTTCATCAACTGAAACTTAGCCAGTTGACTAAAAATTTCCATTTTTATGATTCATTTCAATCAACATAATCAATGTAAAATCTTGCCAGATACCACGAACAAGAAGTTGAAAAATAATAATTAGGAAGCAATCATTTTACAAAATTAAGTTCTACAGGTAGAGACAAAATTACAGTCTGTGACAAATAATATAGCAAATTTGTGGTGGTGACTTAATTAATTTCCCAAGTGACAATAACAAGTTGACATTGTTTATCTGAATACATTTTAGTTACCAATACATTTTACATGACATAATGATTACATAATACAAGTTAATCTGACACATTTACCACATAGCAATTTAATAAATATTCTTAACAACTTATCTGTTTTGTTTTTACAGTTCTTTGATGTAACTCTTTTTGATTTCATGATGAAATCGCACTGGTTTTATAAATCTTAATTTTGAATTCTTGCAGTTTTTTTGCCTTGGGTTCCCAGGATTATTTCGGTCTATCGCTAAACTAAGATCTAGTGCTCTCTAATTATTTATAATTTCTATATGTATATTTTTACTGACAATAAAAATGGAAACTAACTTATAAAGTCATTATAAATTTTTGTTATCTAAAATTCTAGATAATATTAAAATTTTATTTTATTCTTTTTTCATGCCGGTTCTCAAAATATATCGAAATGTTCAAATAAATTGTAAATATAATTAAACGATAATAAAAATCAGAAATCCGAAGATAAATGTATAAATGGGATCTAGAATGCCTAGACTACATATTGGGTAAATCCC
>CAUHTR010007839.1:77112-93259 GCA_959609185.1 Schmidtea polychroa
TTCCATATGTACATTTTTACTGACAATAAAAATGCAGGATGCGATGATATCAATTGGTGCTACTCCTAGAAATGTAATGGGGAGTATTTTATTAGAAGTGAGCAGTGAAGCACTAGCGTTTATGCCGAATAAAACTTCAATATCACGAAATCTACTGAATTTTAGAAGAGATGGACATTTACCAGTACCTAAAGATACAAATTTTGAAATTCCAGATAAATACACCGAGTTAGTACTTCATGATTCAGGTGCAAGTGATCCAGACAGAATTCTGGTTTTAGGAGATATTTATCTCTTAAAAGAATTAAATAAAGATACAATATTCGGAGATGGAACTTTTGATAAAGTTCCAAGCATGTTTTATCAACTTTATACTTGGCATGCTCAGGTTGGTAATTCTTATCCACCTTGTATTTATTTTTTGTTAAAAAAAACGGAGATACATACAAAAAAAATGTTTGAAATATTAAAGAACTTGCTACCAAATTTGGCACCTGAAAGAATATTACTAGATTTTGAGAAAGCAGCGATGAATGCAGCCAGAATTGCATTTCCACAGACTGATATGAGAGGCTGTTATTTTCATTTGGCCCAAAGTATAACAAGAAAAATTAGTTCTGTTGGTCTAAAAACTACTTTTGAAAACAACCTGGATATGAAACTAAAGCTGAAATCATTAGCAGCATTGTCATTTGTGCCTCCATCTGATGTTAGATCAGTATTTACTAAGCTTGCAGCAACTTATCCGGAAGAAGAGAATTATAGTGAAATGCTGACATATTTTTTTGGCACATATATTGAGGGTGCAGCTGGTAGAAATCCGCTGTTCTCTATTGAATTGTGGAATCATTATGATTCAGCTTTGGAGAAATCACCGAAAACAACGAATTGCTGTGAGGGATTTCATAATGCATTGAATTCTTTATTCCACTGTAGTCATCCCAGCATTTGGTTCCTATTTGATGGATTGCAGCGAGATATAGCTTGCCATAGATTGACACTAGCTAACGCAGAAACGGGTCGTCCTGAAATTAAAAATAGGAAATACCAAAAATTAGCTGATTCGGTATCTACTATTATGCAACAATATAGTACAACAGAAGATAAAATTGTATACTTAAGAAGTTGGCTAATTTACAATAAATTTAAAATGTATATTTGTATTATATGTTTGTATTTCTCTATTTATTTTTAATTTAATTTTAATATAATTTTTATATTTAAAATAATTTTTCGTGTGGGCATTTTTCTATGTATTTCTATGTATTATATGTTTGTATTTCTCTATTTATTTTTAATTTAATTTTAATTTAATTTTTATATTTAAAATAATTTTTTAATTTAATTTTTATATTTAAAATAATTTTTCTATGTGGGCATTTGTCTATGTGGGCATTTTTCCTTGTGGGCATTATTCTGTGTGGGCAAAACTATCTGTGGGCAATTTTCTGAGGGCAATTTTCGTGTGGGCATTTTTCTTGTGGGCAATAATCCGATCACGGTTTACTACATGTGATACACTTTGCTGTTTCTATCGCAATATTCTTGACTAAGTAACTACAAAGCCAGATTCTTTTGAATTCACTTTTGATAGGTGCTAAAAAGTTAAGGTTTTAATGTTTGCTAATCAGGTATTGACTGAGCCTTTCACAAAAAACAGGAAACCCTTTTTGGAATGGTTTTTCTGAGAAAATACAGTCTTATCGCTGTCGCTTTATTCGCATAGAAATTTATTCATTGATTTTGTGTGTTATTTATAATTTTTGAGAAAAATTTAATATTCTTTTTATACTTTAAAAATATTCGTAAAAACTCATTGACCGAGTCGGTTTTAACCGGTTTGGAAGTCTTCAAGTAATTAAAAGCTGAGAAAATTTTAATATTTAAATTTTTTAAACATGCTATAAAAACTCTCATAATAGACAATACAATCAAAATTGTACATGGATTAATGAAAATAATAATATTCTTATCCTTTTCATCTTTAATTAATTATTATTTTTTAAAAAGAGAGTTTGAAGACTTTAAATCAGTAATATATCGATGTTTGTTGATACTCACGAATTTTCACCACTGCCTTTTTCAAGTGAATTTGATCATTATTAAATGTAATAATGATCAGATTCAATTGAAAAAGGCAGTGCCGAAAATTCGTGAGTATCAACAAACATCAATATATTACTGATTTATAGTCTTCAAACTCTTTTTAATAAATTCAATGAAAAAAATAATCAGTGGTGAAATTGGAAGAAATAAAAGTTCTTATAATAACATTATTTTCTTGTTGGAATTGTATAAATTAACAAAGTGCAAAAATTAATTTAGAAATTTTAAAAATTAGAAATTAATATTTGTCCGGAGAAACAAATATGAGTGGGGGGTAAATGATGATTAAAATACGAATATAATAATTTTTAAATCGATAATGGATCCGTAGACAAAACTATTATTAATACAAATTAATTAATTGTAATCGATTAATTAATCCAATTAGAATTAAACCTCTAGTGCTCGATAGAAGGAATGTCAGTAGGTCAAGCTAAAGTTGAGTTAATTTAATTTTCCCAAAAATCTCAACCGAAAATTGAGTTAAAAGAGATGACGAATACAAAAGTGTAACGTAAGAGGAGTAAGAGAATTGGGAAAGCTGCCAGTACGGTCGAAACTATTAAAACAAGCTATAGTCATGATAGGTCAAAAGTTGGGAAAAATTAAGTTCACAGTCTTTAGCAAAACCTAGCTAAATTTGGAGAGGTTATTACACATTAGGCTACCTAACTTTATTATTAAAAAGGTAGGCAGATCCTTTAAATCTAGAACGTGTATTTACTAGTGTAAATACAATTTACTGAATAAAAATTATTGTTGTGTTTTCTTTTATTTTTGTATAAAGAGCACGAGGAGTCAGTACTACCCACCAACAATTAACTAATAATTCAAAATTCTCAATCCTTCTATATTTCTATTCAATCAATATTTTGTTTTAAACAAGAATTTTCGGCAGTCTTTTTAAAGCGTTTAAATAAAAATATTAATTTAGAGCCCTAAAAATGAAAATAAAGGAAATTAATTTTATCAATATTTTAACTATTTTTAAAAATTTTTCAAAAATTTTAAAATATTTCTCAATTTATTTATATACTTTTTACTGATTTATTTGTTTTGTAGCAGAAGCAGATTACGACCTGAAAAAGAGTACCGAAGTGAAAGAAATACTGACGTGCTATTTTCAACACAAATTTCGATATGAAAGACATTCGAGGTTGGCTTGATTTCTAATAATTAATATAAATTTATATATATTTAATTTTGTTGTCCTCCCCTAAGACAAATTCCTGAGTGCGCGCCTATGTATACTTATATTTATATATCAATTCGGTTTCTAGACAGTAAACTGTATGACATTCCGACTGGCTGATAATTCTTATTTGCATTTAGTTCAAATAGACGATTATTATAATTGCTCAATAATTACAAATTCAATTAATAATATGAATTAAAACAAAAACTGAAAAATTTAATTAATTTAAATATTTTTAATCAATTATAATAAATAATTAATGATTTTAAATATAATATAACACAATATAAAACATCAAACCATTTGTCGAGTGGCGTAACTTCAAATTCTGAGCCCCCGCAAGATTTTAAAATTTGCCCCAATACAACCAATGACAATCTGGTAGACAATAATTTTGTGTTTTTAATTATCAACTCACTTTTGAAAAATACATTTTAATGATTTTAATTTATGATATTTTTTTTATTAGTAAATTTGTAATCTTATGCCACAATTAAAAATTATTTTCGATTTTCATTAAATGTTTTAAATGAAAATGATACTGAATATTATTTTATTCAATGTTATGAAATCATAAATCAACAACAATTTTGTATTTTGATTTTACAAGGATTATAAGGAGTTTACAAGAAGTTTTGGTTTCCGGCATTCTGCTGTGCATTTATTAATTAAAATATTTCATTTTTCAGGCTTGAAAATGGACCCTCTTTTGACTGCCCCCATCCCACAGTTGCGGGACCATAGTTACACTGCTGCGTTTGTCAATAATTAATAAGGTCTATTATTAATTCACCGAATGATAATTATGTGAATATTGTGGTTCATATATTTTCCAGGATTGCTACCTGCAAGGATAGGATTATTTAATTACTTTTCAGGAGATCCATTTCTTTAAAGGCCAAATCGACCAAGATTCACTGTAACCGTTGTAACTATTGCAAAGTTAGACCTCGTGTAAAATTAAAGAGGACCAATTTAATTCCGCCCGAATAATCTTTTTCTCTGGTAATATGAGTTTCCTCTTTGTTTGAACATCAAGATTGAAACTGATAATAAGCTCCCTACACTAATAATGGAAATATAATATATTGTCAGAAGAGGGTATCATATCCCTTTTGGATGAAGTATGGTGCTATTCGTATATATTCAAGGTAACAGACAAATATGATGCATTTTATAACGGTTTTATTGTTTTATGTTTATTATAACCTGAATAAATAAAAACAATGTTCTTATAAATTTTATTGTTAAATTAGATTTTTTAACGTTTTTGATGCTACACAAATTTTTCTTATAATCCAAAGTGCTCCATAACTTCCAAAAGGTTAGGTACCCCTTGGATAAGACAACCTTATGTACTTTTCCTAAACGTTCGTAGTAATTGCTGGTTATTTTCAGCGTTATTACTAATTTGTATGATTAAGGCTATATGCGTATTACACTCGTTTTCAAATAACTAAAGGCGCCAACACAATATTATTATTAAACTTATTTCAATATATTTTCAGTAAAAATTTGATTATTTTTGATCCATATTTTGCACATTTAGTTGATAAAAATATTAGTTTTATGATAATGAAAATAGAACTAATTTTATCGAATATTTATATTCACACATGAGAACTTTCCATGTCTTTTATGGACTACAATTCTTTATCAGATGTAGAATATAACTCCGTCGACTTATTGGTCATAGACAAGATCCAAAAATCAAATTCCTAAGGTTCGATATTTGTAAACAATGCTGAATATGATGTTTTCAAATAATTAAAATTTCATAAAAACATTTTACCAATATTGTAAAGTAATTTGACAAAGAAAATAAAATCATTGAATTGTAATAAACATTTCAGGACTGGTTTTGTCTGTAAACTGCTATATGTAAACAACTATTTGCTAATAGTGGTATTTTAATATTTATAGTTTCAAATAATTTTATTGAATTAAAATTAATTTTAATTAATAAAAAGGAACCCAGAGGAAGGGTTCTGATTCTATTTGAGATGAATGTTTTTGATAAATATGGTTTCGGATACATATCTAAATATTTTTTAAATTCGTCTTGTAAAAGCAGGCATTTTGTTTCATGAATGTATGACATCACCTTATGCTACTTTTTCCGAATTTCATGGTAATTGTTGGTTTTGTTTTTAATGTGTTCATTGGATTGTTCACCTATGTTCATCTTGTGTTCATCTTATGTGTATAATAATAATAATAATAATAATAATAATAATAATAATATAATAATAATAATAATAATAATAATAATAATAATAATAATAATAATAAATCAAAATGAATGAATAGACAAATTAAAGGAAAAAAGAAATAATATAAAAATGATTATAAATAATTGTAGAATACATGATCAGAAAGAATTTTTTATTAATTAATAATTACAAAATATGATTCATTTGATACATATGCAATAATACTATGTAAATATATACTAGAAGTATTATAATTAAATTCTCTCTGAAAAATTATTAATAATATATTTGTAGAGAGAATTTATTTTTGATATTTTTTAGTGTACTGTCTTTTACATTCCATATAGTTTATAGTTTTTTATCTTATTAAATGCCCCAATACTGACACAAATTAAAAACAATTTGATCATTTCCGCATTTGTTTACAGAACTGCAAATTGTCAGGTTTGGAAAACATTTTGAAGGTTTATGATTTCACATGTATTTTTCATTGAATAAATTAGCATAAAACTATACAGTGTTTAAAAAGGATTAATACCTGTCAAATGAGCTGGGAGAACAAGTCTTAGATCAGCGGTTGGTTAACATTTGAAACCTCGGAGCCCTCCAAAGCATAGGCATCGCAATATGGAGGTGGCAACAATAAAGGGGATTTAAAAATATAATTTAAAAGAAAATTGATTAGGAGATAAGCGGAGCCCTTTGAGGTAGCTAGCGGAACTCCAGAACTTCACGAAATACACTTTGAGAACCGCTGCATTAGATAATAAATTATGCAAATTTTATTCTTTTTGGTATTGAACAGAGTATTGTTATGAAACCTCTCTATATTGTGGGCTTCACATTGATAACCCCAGTGACCCTCTGTTACAGCTTCACATTGACTTACAAAAAATTGTGAGGGTTACAGTGGCGGGGGTCACTAACATTTCAAAATTGAATTTAATAAATTTTGGACAATTTATCGTTAACTAACACTAGATTTACGGATTAAAATAGCCGTAAAAATAGGTATTCCTAATTCGATTATGCGAAATGAGAGAGTCTTTAGAGGAGAGTAATTAATATTTACCTATATTTCATGACGTATCTAAATACTAACATATGTATTCAAAAAATAATAAATCCGTATTATATATATATAGCAATAGAATTTTAAATGAGTCAAATTAACTCAGTTCGTAAATCTAGTGTTAATGAATACGAAATGAACAAATTTACCATTGTTTCAAATTACAATTCTAAAAGTATTTTATCATTTTGTAATTATTGATGTTGATATCAAAACTCAAGAGATGTTGAAAACAGTAATAAAGGAATTTGGTTGTTAATGCTAGTTGATGTAAGGATTTAAAGGGAAGGCTTATTCCTCTTAGATTTTCCAAATAATTTGCACCAAGGATTATATAAGTTACAATTTTAAAATGTGTTTACAGATGTTCCAAGAAGAGCTCAAATGGGTTTTTCTTTGATAATAATTTCACTTTTGATTTATTTAAACTTAAAATTTAATAAAATTAATTTCAATATAAACAATGCATAAATAATTTGATAATTTTTATTTTGAAGGTTCAATACAACATTTTACTATTTGGTGGAGAAATATCTCGAGACTGGCTTGATTAGTGACTTGAAAGAAATTCAGAACAGTGACACCAAGCCGAAGGAAATACCAAATTTCAGAAAATTAATTTTTGATAGCATGAAAAATCTTTTTGAGTTAGTTTTTATTGAAAATTTTTGTTATTTTTCAGATCTTTAAAAAAAAATTATTTTACCAATCTTTATTACCAATGTCTATATTTAATGACTCTAAATATTATCTTAGTTAACAGGGTTCATAAAACAAATACAGTGCTACGCTCAAAACACACGGTTTGATGGAATAAAATTTTTTAAAATATAAAAAACTCAAAGTGTTTATACATCAAATTACAATTAGTAAGAGCTTAAATGACTAAAAATAAAGCCTCAATATTATAAAAAACTAATCAATAATAAATGTGTGTATGGCATTAAAAATAAATATAAAAAGGAATTACGAATGTTTTCGAAGAGTTTTTGATGTCTCCGCGTCATCAATTATTCCATAAAAACAAATATGTAAGTTTTTTGATGCTAATCTATGTTTTTGGTAAAATTTGTATCAAATATTGCTCACGTGTACTAAGAAAAATTATTACATAAAATTTAAAAACATTTAGAAAATCATCAATATGTTGAAAAAGAACAAAATTGCTTAACTTCCCGAAATAAATATCTTATTTTTATGCTTATTAAATCCATCAGAACTTCTAAAAAATATTTCTGATAATTATTAAATCACAATTAATTACTAAACAACTTAAAAATTAGTATTAACTGTTATGATTTGACATAATGATTTAACAAAATTCAAATATTTATTCTATCACAATTCTTAATTATTTAAACAAAATTAAATTAATATTTTGTTAAAAGGGTTTTTGTGTGATTAATGCTTTTCTAATCACAACAATTCTCCCCTCCTAATTTGATTGCCATGCTGGTTTTAGACGATCAACTGATACATTCTCCCCATTCGATAGCTTGAAATATTTTGGCTGCTTTTCTAATACACGAAACGGACCTGTATATGGAGCTTCTAATGATTTTCGTACATCTTTTCTTAGGTACACGAATTCACAGTCCTTAATAGATTTTGGAATCGTCATACCATCTTGCAATGGTCTTTCGATTATTCTGAAGCTCTCAATAATCTCTTTTAATTGATGTGGAGAAGCTTCTTTTGGGAATTAAACATAATTCCTGGTACAGCAAGATCACATCCAAATGCTTTCTGTGCCGGAGAGTAACCTGTTGAATCGGGACTGTTCCTTATCGTTAACAGTACCTGAGGTAAAACGTCAATCCACCTTTTATTAGTTTTATCCATTGAAGCCATAACTTGAGATTTTAGTGTCCGATGGAATCTTTCTACTTTTCCATTGGCTTGGGGATGATAAGCACATGTTTGATTTGTATTTATTCCAAGAACGTTGCACATATACTGGAATAAAGAGCTTGTAAATGGCCTACCACGATCTGTTACGATTTCAGATGGGATTCCATGTCGGGAAATCCACACTTCAATTAGTGATTTTGCCACCGTTTCTGAATCTATATTTTTAATGGCCAATATCTCAGGCCATGATGTTTGTCTACGATCATTGTTAGTAAATAGGACTTACCGTTATTTGATGGAAGAGGTCCAACAATATCCATGTGAAGTGTATGAAACCGACTAGCTGCTAGAAACGTTTGCAACGGTGCTTTGATATGAGCAGGAATTGATTTTGAGCAGGAATTGCATTGCGGACACCACATCTGGACATTCTTTGTCATCTTCTGCCATGTATATGAGCTCAACATCAACCTTTTGGTCCTTCCTATTCCTGGATGAGCGACATTGTGAATCATCTGTAAAACTTCTCTTCTGAGACTCGGAGGTAATATTAATTTCTCATTCTTCATTAATAATTCATCTTTATTATGCTTCATCTCTTCTTTCTGCTTTTGTAGTATCTCTTCATTCGGCCACAGGCAAACGTTTTCTGAAACTAATTGAATGTCTGTTCTAGAGAATGCATCAGCAACTTGGTTTTTATTTCCAGGGTAATAAACTATCTTGCACTGAAATTCGTGAATATATTGGAGATGTCTCCATTGTCTGTTGCTTGGGTCTTTTGGTTGTCCTTGAGCGATTGGTTTGTGATCCGCCTGTATCACAAATTCAGTGGCTTTGAGAAAATGACGGAAGTGCTTGCAAGCTTTGTATATTGCAAGTAATTCTCTGTCGTATGTGCTGTATCTAGATTCTGTCTTCGTTAACAGTCTGCTAAAAAATGATATTGGTCGCCCGTTTTGTTCCAGTACTGCTCCAATACCTGATCCTGAGGCATCTGTTCTCAAGGTGGTAAGTTCTGATTCATGAAATAACGCGAGTTCGGTCGTTTTTTGTAATAATTGTTTCGCTTCATCAAAACATTTTAGACTTTCCTCCGTCCAAATTATCTTTTTGGATTTAGAATTGATTAGTTTATATAATAAAATCCAATTTATTTGCAGACTCTGAAATGAAACGATTATAAAAATTAATTATGCCTAAAAATTTTCTTAGTTGTTTTGTTGTTTCTGGTAATTTATAATTTTTAATTGTTGTAATTTTAATTTCTAAAGGACAAATTCCAGTTCTTGATATGTGATGGCCCAAAAAATCTACTTCAGATTGCATAATTTTGCATTTTCCTACATTTATTAATAAATTGTTGTCATGTTCTTCTTCTGTGTCTGATGCAATAATTACATCATCCAAGCATGCTCTTGCGAATGGAAATTTCCGCAGTATTGCATCAATTGTTCTTTGAAAAGTCGATTGGGCATTTCGTAATCCAAATTGCATAAAAGAAATTCGTACATACCAAACGGAGTAGTTATTGCTGTTTTTGGAATGTCATTTTCGTTCATTGGAATTTGTAGATACGCCTTTTCAAGGTCGATAGTAGAGAAGTATTTTTTATTTCTCACAATCTGCAATATATCCTCGATTCTTGGAATTGGATATCTATCAGGGATGGTTGCTGTATTCAGATTTCTGTAATCACCGCAAAATCTGTTTTTTCCATTTTGATTTACAACGACTAGTGGAGAAGAAATTGGCGAGTTTGATAATCGACATTTGCCAGTGTCTACCATTTTATTAAACAAATCTTTGGCAGCTTTTAATTTGTCGCCATATAATAGTCTTGCTGGAAATGATCTGACGATATCATTTAAAACAATGTCATGTTGTATTGTGATCTTGACACTACATTCTGGTTTGTTGAAGTATTACATGATTTGCTAATATTTATCGTCGTTTGTAATATGTAATTTTGGATTTAAAATGTGATCTAATTTAGCGAAACAAGTTGTCGATGACAATTCAGATATGTGAGAACAGAATTTAAAAAATAAAATCACAAGGCGTTCAGAAATATCTTGAAAATTAACAGAATTAAAGGAACTTTGTAAATTGCCTGTAAACATTATTGGACGTTACTTGGGATTGTATCAATCCATCAGAGAAAGAAAGGCGAGGATAGACAAAATTACAGAAGAAATGATATGTTTTTGGATGAAATTTAATTTTCCCGTTGTATGAAAACAACGTGGTTCTGCTAAAAGAAGTAATTCGATTGTTTTGTATCTTAATTATCGTAAGAAAAGAAATGAAAAATTCGAGAAGGATTTAATTAGTGTTTTTGACATTACAAAAAAGGGTATTGGTTGATTTCGGAAGACAATTTTAACAATGCATTTAACAATCCTAGGTTGAATCCTAGAGTAGCATCGGATATACAACCTCAAAATTGACATTTGTATCAACAATTCATTCATCAAAGCGAAAAGTAGAGTAGTAGTGACATCAATTGAGGAAAGTACTGGCGAATTATCCGATGAATGCTTGAATGAAAATGTTTCTATTATGCCATTATTTAAAAAAAGTAAATTTTTTGTTAAAAAGTACCAAAATTTGGATAAACTCGTTTTAAGTAAAGCTCGTTTAATTTTAAATGGAAACACGGAGAAAATTGGTTTACATTTATTGGAATTCTTAAATGTGTGATGTGAGATGTTTAAAATTCTCTGAAGATTTCTATAAATTAATTATAATAGAAGAAGTATTTTGTAAAGGAAACAATTCTATTTAAAGTAAAAATAATTATCAAGTAAAACTTTTAATAATTAGAATAGTAAAAATCAAATTTAAAATTACAATAAAAAATTTAAAAAAGTTTTATTAAATATAGGTTTATTAAAATATAACTGAAAATTATTAAAAAAATAAATCACAATAAAAAATACAGTAATTAAAGATCGTATGTTGAATATATGTATGAATATTTAAAAAGATCCTGTCAAGAAAAATTGGATAGTTTTGATTCTCCGTTAATTATACCGCTTAGTGCCGCCACTTGAGTTGATCCGCCACTGTAGCCACTCATTATTTTTTGAAGTTTTAAAAAAAATTTGATTCATCACTTGTAACACTTATGGAGAATTTATTGTATTTTGAAAATAAAGGGCTTACCAAAAATAAAACAAGTTGATAATTATATTATTTAATGTGTATCAATTGTTAAATAAAAGCTTATTTAAACAAATTATTTATTGTCAGTAAAAATTTTCACCTTTGATAAATTATTTTCAATTTATATTTCTTCATTTTATTTAAACAATATCAATAAATTCAAATTATTGACATTTCTAGCACAGCTTTTATCACATTTTCACAATAATAAAATATAATTTGAATTAATTGATTTCATGAAATGAAAATTAAAATAAGGAGAAATGAAATAATAAAACAAAATAGCTTATTCCCAATTGTATTATTATGGTCAAAATTGATATTTCTGTTATTTACGTTCATATGATCTTTTAGTCGAATTTGTGAATAGAATTTTGATAGTATTAACTTTGAACAATTGAAATCTATAGCAAAAAAATAAAAAAAAAGTCATTATAAATATATATCAAAGAAAATATAAGCATACAATTTCGAATAAGTGAGTATTTCCTATCAAGAAATGCGATATATATATATATATATATATATATATATATATATATATATATATATATATATATATATATATATATATATATATATATATATATATATATATATAATATATATATATATATATATATGTAATAAGCTTGCCAACTCTCCGTTTTTGGCGAGAGTCTCCCGGAATCGGGTTTCGTCTTCCGTCTCCCGGTTAACTATGACCCGGGAGATGTAGATCTCTCGTCTTTCCGTTTTTACAATATTTTACAATTTTTTAAGAAAAAAGTGCAGTTTTTGAAGTTTTAACTTTTATTTGATTTCTCTAAAATAATGATAGTCAAGATTTATTTTTGCTCACAGTCACCGGAATTTTAAGTTGTTTGTTCGCGGTGAGCGATTTTATGTTTTTCTTCTTACCCACGTTATTAGTCTGTAACTGTCAGGTTTTTTTCATTTTAAAATGTAAAAATGTAAAACAGTAATATGTAAAAATAATTGTTTTGTTTAAATCTTTATGGTATTAGTCATCATATAGTTAAAATCACTAACATGTGTAAACCAAAAAAGTGAAAAAACACCTGTTATATTATTTCTTAAGCGTTATACTGTTCGCAATTTTATAATCTCCCGTGTTAGAGGTTGTGGGAGTTGGCAACCCTAGACTGTAATAATATTAAAGGTAAGGAAGCAGAAGTTTATGTATATCTCAACTTTACGGACATAGAATTTTGACATAAAAATCAATAGTAATAAAGATATTTGCGAAAGAAAAAAAATCTGGATAAAGCTATATATCGAAAAAAGGGTGATAAACGATGGAAAGTTTTATTGATGAAAGGATATTTTCATTCGACGGTCGAGAGAAATGGGAGACAAAAGGTAAATTGACTAAATGTAAAGACAAAAATAATGGATCGAATTCTTGAACAATAATTTTATTTGTTGTCCTTTTCACTTTGAATTTATTATTTTCATTTATTGTATCTTCACTGCATTCAATATATCATTTAAATTTCCAAAAATTAGAGGGTCACAAAATTCTCCTAGCAAGCCCAAAGATTTGTGATATTTCGAAATACCTTTTAGACATAACAAAATAAGAGCCTGAAAGTAATTTTCCAAGTTTTATTATAAAGCACATAATTATCTATGAGAAGCACAAGTAATCCCGCCCAATTTTTAAAATGCACTCCTTGGGTTTCGCTTTTTCCTTTTCTATATCATATGCTTTTGAGTCAAAATATAATTTCATTTTAAAATTTAAATCATTTCTGAAAAATAATATTTTTAATAATCAAAGCTTTAATATTAAATTAGTTCCCAAAAATTAAAAAGATTTTTATAATAAAACAAACGATGAAAGTTCATTCAAAGACTCAAAGGGAAATATTTATGGGATGTTTAGAAAAGGAAAGTATAATGAAAGTGTTATGAAAGTATAATGAAAGTATAATGAAAGTGTTATGAAAGTGTTATGAAAGTATAATGAAAGTACAGCTTATATCACATCATATATGAAACTAAAATTTCAATCAAACCATTCCTCAATTTTATAAATGTCCTTTGAGAATAGAAAAGCATTTATTTAGAAAAATATTAAAGAACATGGAATGCAATCTAGTACAATGACAAAACATGAAAATCAGACAATCATACAGTATAGATCAATTATTTTATTTATTTGACATAATTTTTAGTCAGTCTATCAAGTGTTTGATTCAATTATTTGTTTGTTTTAATAATTACAAGTGAATGATTCCCCAATGAGTTTCGGCAATGCTTTATGTTAATTAATAAAATGAAAATATCGGATTGAGGATAAAAAAAATGACAAATTATTACCAATCAAAGCATTAGGTTATATTTTGTAAAACGTTTTGTTGAGTGCTTACACTGAAATTCACTGAAATTATTTCCTACTAAAATCCCCACTAGAAATCCATCAATAAATTAGTGCAGTGAAAATCACATTTATTGATTTATTATTTATGAAATTCACCGAAAAAAGTCGACAAAATGTGTTTTATAATGTTCTATTAGATTAATGGAATGCGATCAGTGCTGTAGAATCGTGTTAAATTAGAATCAACTTTCACGATCATACATTACCATATGCCGATCATACGAATGCAAATAAGCGACGATTTTTGTTCTGGATTTTATCAGTTCCATGATTCACTCCTGGTAACTGGTGAGTATTGCCCCTGCAACTGAACGATGTTCGCCAATCGCCTTTATATTCTTCCCATTGCCTTTCACTATGTCTCCTTTGACATTGTTGTTGTGGCTGTGGGATCGGATTTACACATTTCATTTACTACTTGGACTTTTAGTAGCATGTGTCACCAACCCATGTTGCCATTGCTTATGGACTCATTTCTTGATAATTTTCTGATAATATTAAATCCCGGCCACTCTTACTCATCACAGTCATCTGTTCTTTAGATAATTCTAATTTCATTGACTATAAATTTAATATTATTATTATTATTATTATTATTATTATTATTATTATTATTATTATTATTATTATTATTACTATTATTAATATTATTATTATAATTAATGTTAGAAGAAGACATAGTTTCACAGAAATCTTTATTCACTACAAAAATCTAAACGGAACACACAATCGTTATACTATTTATAGTACATTGAATTGCGTAATCTACAAAAGGGAGAATTATTAGTTTAAGTGATACTGTTGACACAGAATACAAACATACTTACTTAATTTATTTATACAAGCATTCCCGCATCATTCAATAGATATCAAGGTCTAGTGACCTGGTTATGTAAGTAATTCGTTGGAAATTATTATATCATCTTACAATTATTATTATTATTATTATTATTATTATTATTATTATTATTATTATTATTATTATTATTATTATTATTATTATTATTATTATTATTATTTTTTAATTATCTAATTTGCAAATTTCTGATTGCTACTAATTTCATTGAATAAAATATCGATTTAATTAATTATTCCAAGAAATCTATCGATTAATAAGATATTTTGTAATTTATGCCCCCTTTCACTATTTTATTTCATCTCACCGCATTTATACTCAGTTGACTTGATTTGAATTAAAAACAAATAAAATCAATTTATGAAAAATTTAATAAAGTTTTGTAGATTATTTTATTTAAGATATTTGAATGTCAACTGAAGATATGCAACTTTGAAATTCCTAGTTTATTGTCAATTTTCATTTTGTTTTATTAAAAATATTATTTGTCATTATTATTATTAATATTATTATTATTATTATTATTATTATTATTATTATTATTATTATTATTATTATTATTATTATTATTATTATTATTATTATTATTATTATTATTGAATAAATCAAAATGAGAAAATTCTTTATTTTTATTATTTATCATCCGATTTCATAAGTCAATAAAACATGTTCTTGAGTTTGACCATCTTTTGAAATCAAAGCTCCAAATTCTCCTGCAACTCGCCTTGCGTTCATACAATCCCGACTCGTCTCTTCGAAAAATCTCTTAGTGATGACGCCATTAATAGAAGTTTCGAAAGCATTATAATCTCTTCAAATTGTCTCAATACAAAGCAATGGCGTAACAATAGCCCGATAATAGATTCGACGTGTGGCAATTATATTTTGACTTTCAGCCTATTGGCGTTTGACATTAGTTGATTTTAATCTGAACCAAATAGGATCTGACCAAATTTCTTTGACCAATGATCTGATCAATTATTTTAATCTGAACCAAATAAGATCTGACCAAAAAAATGAATCTGACCAAATAGGAAAACTCTTTAAATCCAAACCCAGTTTATCTACTTCATAATCATAAGCTGGAACCATTCTTTCTTTGAAACTAGGAGTTTTGTTATCTTTCTTTATTCAAAAAATCGTTCCAACAATGTGAAAGTAATTAAATTCAATTAGTATTTAATTTCCAGATTTAAATAGATTTAAATAATATAAATTAAAGTAGATAATAAAATTATAAATTAAAATAATAAATTAAATATATTTAAGAATGATTGAAAATTAAAATATAAAATATTTA
>CAUHTR010007840.1:0-148397 GCA_959609185.1 Schmidtea polychroa
ATAAAAAGCCAATTAATTTCTCTTTCGATAATTCGTGTCTTTAGACTTTTTCTGCCAATCAATCAATGGTCCTAAAAAGTCTTGAATGTATTGATTACCTTTTTTGTAACGAACTGCTTTATTTAAATTTCTTCATAAATTTTAAGGTTTTTCGAAAGCTTTTCTGCATCTTTCCTCGATTTATTCGTAAATATTTTCATTGATAACTTCACATAATTAAGCCGCTTCCGTCGACATGAATGCTCTTATGAACGTTTTGTTGCAATTGAATTGCAGTTTGAGTTAATTTTTCCTTAGAAAATTCCTAGACTATCTCCAATGGTAAAAATTTTCGGCGTTAGAATATGAACATTTAATTTGTTTTTTTGTCATGAGTCTCGACGTAGTCACCATGTTAGAAAATATATAAAATATATTAAAGTAAACGAATTTTTTTTGCACATGACTAATTTAAATTACATTTTTATATTTTCCATATGTAATATCCAATACAATTTCTAATTTGGCCTAAATCTTTTCAAATGAAATAATAAATATTTTGATTTATTATAATAGTGTTTGAAGATAAAAGATCAGCAAAATTAATTAAAAATATAATATCTTGAATAGATTTGACTGGTTTTGAATTAATTTCAATTAATTTATGAAAAATACAAATAATTTGATTTATTTAAAATGGTTAATTTTAATTCACTTTTTGTATTTAATTTTTTTTATTCTATCATAATTATTGCTTTTTTAAACGTATATAAATTTATTAGAATTTTTCTTTGATTTTAATTAATCGAAATTAAATAGAAATTTCTGATTTAAATTGTATGAAAATCAATAAGGTTAAAAATATATAAAAAATTCTTTTAAAAACTTCTTATTTGACATGATCAGAATGTAAACTAATTTATGAAGAATAAAATAAATTTGATTTCTTTAAAATGATTAATTTTAATTCATTATATTAAATTGAATTATGTTAAAGTAAATGGAATTAATTTAAATGGATTTTAATATAATTTGAATAATTTTGAATTGCTTTGATTTAATTTTGATTAATATATTATTTTTAAATTAATTTCAATTTATTCGAAATTATTTGAATAAATTTGAATTCATTTAAATTGTTTTGAATTGATTTGAATTACTTTGAATACTTGAATTATTTTAAATAAATTTGAATTATTTTCAATTTAACTTAATTTATTTTTATTGAAATAAATTCTTACTAATTTATTTTGTTATTTTATCCTAATTATTGATTTCAACGTATATAAATTAATAATAACTTTTCTTTGTTTTAATTAATCTAAAATAAATATATATTTTCTGATGAGCAATAAGTTAAAATATATATAAAAAACTCTTTTATAAACTTCTTATTTGACATGATCTGAATATAAACTTATATAAGTAAGAATAGAATTGATTTGATTTATTTAAAATGATTAATTCTAATTCATTAAATTAATTTGAATAAATTTTAATTAAATTTTAATTTATATGAACAAAAAGTTAAAATATATATAAAAAAATCTTTTATAAACTTCTTATTTGACATGATCTGAATGTAAACTTATTTAAGTAAGAATACAATTAATTTGATTTATTTAAAATGATTATTGGAGTTTACCGAAAGTAAGACCTGGTCTTACTTTCGAAAAAATGATGTTTTTAAGAAAAAATTAAAAATCCGAAAGTAAGACCGGTCTTACTTTCAGAGAATTAGATTAAATAATAAAAATTAAAAAGAATAATGATTTAAAATTTATTCATTAGAACTGCTTGATAAATCACAAATTTCTTCCGAATCTTCACTTTAAATCAATTCTTCATTAGTTAACAAAATAGTTTTAAGTTTATGATTATATTTTTCAATCTCAATTTCAATTTTTTTTCTTGATAGTAAATTTAATACAGCTTCGTTTTTATGGTTGGCAAATTCATCCATTATTAAAGGCTTCTTTGAACTGGAATTGAATGGACCAGATGTGTCAAAGCATACATTGATTCAAGTCTTCATTATCTCTGAATTCATGCTTCCTTTATTTGACGGTAAGACAAATAAATTATTTGGAATACTAGCTTTGGGTACTTTCTTTAATCCCTTTAAAATGACCATTCCTTTAGTCATTTTACCTCCTTTGGAAATGTAAAGCACAACAGTCAATCTTGATTTTGAATGGCCTGTTGTATTTACTTCGGTATTTTTCTCTCCTTTGAAAGAAACCGCCCTGCTACAAACCATATCTATATACACTGGTGTGAAACTAACTGTTAATGAAATATTTAACATTGATAATTTCAACTCCGAAAGTAAGACTCCATGGTCTTACTTTAAGGGGTCTTATTTTCGGTAAACTCAAGCAATTATAATTCATTAAATTAATTTGAATAAATTTTAATTATAACCTTTGATTTGAATTAATTTGAATAAATTAAAATTGTTTTGAATTTATTCGAATTTTTGATTTCAAAGTATATCTAAAATATCTAAAATGGGTAAATCTGACCACTTGCGTCTATATGCGCACATTTCTTCTTGCATGAGTGTAGTTGCGAGTAGTTGAGTTTAAAAAAGTACATTTTTTTGTAATTTTCAATTTTCGGTTTTTCTATTTGGATCTCTGTTGCTAAACGTGGTTTTGTGTCTGGAATTTTTATTTTGAAAAATAAATCCTTGTCGGAGACTTTTCTTTTTCAAATGAATCAAACTGAAGTTAGTGAACATATTAAATGTTTTTAACTCAAAGAATGGATAATAATTTATTAGTGATGAAATTTCATTGATTTATTCATTTCATTTCTGTACGACTCTATGGATTTTTATCGACATTATGTAGATCTTAGTGCAAAATTAATTTTCAAACGTAATTGTTTAAATTGTTTATTGTTGTATTTATTTTCTTTTTTTATAAGTCCTCTGATAAATACAACTATTTCTTTATTGACCAAAAATAAATTCATGTGAGAAAAGCAAAATTTAAATTTTTTACACAATTTTATTTTTCATGTATGTTTTGCGCTTAGATCCAGTTGCCGATGATTGTTCTTTTGTTGCTTCACAGGTTTTTGACTCTCAAATGAATTCAAAGTTAGTTTTATGCTATTTATGTTGATTGTGAGAATATAATAAATAATTTAATAATTAATATTATTTACAACCAAATTAAATTAAAATTTATACAAATATATCAAACATGTAAAAATTTAAAATAAAATGAATGTTTAAAGTACGTTAAAAATGAAAGATTTATAGGGTATAGAACTACAACTTTGCACAAATTATTTGAAATTTAAAAATAAAAATAATATTTAATAATATAATATAATATAATTATATAATAATAATAATAATAATAATAATAATAATAATAATAATAATAATAATAATAATAATAATAATAATAATAATAATAATAATAATAATAATAATAATAATAATATAAAAGATAATATATAATAAAAATAAAAATAAATAGTACATTAATAAGAAATTAATATTATAAAACATATTTTAAATAATATCAAAAGTAAATTTTTAAAATAAAAAATTTTAATGTAAAAGAACTAAAAGTTTATAGAGATTTTCAAAAATAAAAATAGAAGTTTTATTTCATTTTTGGTAATGTATATTTGGATATTTTACATGAATATGTCAAATGAATACAACAAAATGAAAACACAACAAAATAACTAGCCAATGTAAAACATTAACGGTGAAGTATTTTACAAGAATGGAAATCTTTAAAAGAATAAAATACAAAATTAGTCAAACGATAATAAAAGAAGAAATCTTTGAAAGATAAGGAGAAAGCAGTCGCATTATCAAGAAAATACCTAAGATAAAGGTATGGCGTCTCGTTCATGTTTCCGAAATAATAAAATTAGTTAACTAAAATCAGCTACCAAATTCAATATCTTATACAGATATATCTAGGGTCTATTAAAATATTTAAACTCCAATTTGTACCAGTAAGATTTCTTAATCAATTGCTTACAAAGGAAACTAATTTAATGAAATTGAGAAAGAATATTTTGCAACCAACTGATCCAACTGAAATCATAATTGAGGATGAGAATAATTTAACATTTGGATCGCCTGATCTACAGGGTAACGCCTACTTATACATAACTCCAATTATTGGTAAGCCAAAATTCACACTTGTATAAAAAGTCAAATGTTCAAAAGAAATTAATGTGTTTACATGCTGATGTAGCTTCAATGAATAAAACACAACGCTATGCTGATGCTGTTAAGAAGAACTTACCAAGATATAATTATGATAACAGATCAATTCGAGAACGAGAAGCTAATCCCAGATTCAAAGATGAAATATACAAGAGAACCTCAACATAATCCAAGATTCAAAGGCGATCTTACCAGAGAAATCGATATGCTTTTTCAAATGGATGGAAACCTATGAATAGGAGTAAGCCTTATAATACCAGGGAATTTCATTCGCGAGATCATGTCCGAACAAATCAAATTTTGCGATGTTGGGCGTGCACGAAGAAGGTCATAGAAGATCTGAATGCCCCAATATTCAATGTGCCCATTGTAAAAGATCGGGACATTTCAAACATCAGTGCCATGAGTTATTTCCAGGCAGACGTCGAAAATTCCATAAATCAGTGGCTGCATTCGGTGACGAGGATCCAGAGGCTGATTTTGAGTACCCAAATGGGACTGCTCCACCACACGAGGAGGTGATCGGAGCAATAAATTAAAGGTAATTAATGATATGAGTAAGGGTTGTATGATTTTGAATGATTGTGATAGTTTGAATGATAACTGTTGTGATGGTATTTTTGATTATAGAAATTATATTAATATATACATTAATAAATTTTGTATGGATGAAGTTTTTAAAGACCCACCCCTAAACTTCTAATGAACTAAATGTTCTTAATCGTGATAAACGGAATGATATAATAGTATACTATAAAATGTCAGGGAAGGCCCAGTGTTACCGTAATGATTAATAATGTAAAATTAGTATGCCTATTAGATATTGGAGCTAAAATAGTGTGATTGATTATAATATTTTTAAAAAATTTGGAAATTTGAATATGACTACAAGTAATTTAAAATTAAGATGTGCGAATGATAGCCCGATTGAAATTTGCGGTAAACTTTATTAAATGTAAAAGTTGATAAAATTTCTGATATTAAAAAGTAGAATTCGTTGTAGCCAAGATATAAACCCAAAGTTAATAGGAGATATAGATTTTTCTCGAAAGATTTGGAATGCAATTGCAAATAGAAACCGTACAGACAAAATAATACAATTATGGAAAAATTCATTTAATAACCACATAAGTGAAGATAAGATTATAAAATAATTTAATTTCCACGTTTGACGGTATTTTATGAAACATAAATGGGATGTTGGAAAAACCGAACTATTAAAGCATGAAATACTTACTAAAGGTAGTCCGATTGTAATAAACCCAGACGACAACCTATACATTTAATAGAAAAAATTGAAGAAAATATTCAAGAAATGTTGAAATATGGCATTATATCAGAATGTACATCTCCTTGGAATTCTCCATTAGTATGTGTAAAAAGAAAAACAGTAGTGATATAAGAATATGCTTGGACTACCGTGCTTTAAATAATATAACCGAAAGACCGATTTTTCCCATTCCAAATACTGATGAATTATTAGATATTCTTGACGGAGCAAAGTTTTTCTCGACAATTGATTTAGGGCAATGCTTATATCAAGTAGAAACTCGATTGATGCATCAAAATTGAAAACGCCTTTCGACAAAAAGCAAGCAATATTACTTTAACAGAATGCCATTTGGAATAGCAGCCGCACCAGCAACATTTCAAAGACTTATGAATTTGGTTCTTGGAGAATTAAATTGGAATGGAACAATTGTATATCTGGATGATATCCTTATATTTTCAAAGACATTGAATGAACATTATAGTACCATTGAAAAGGTTTTTCAAAAGATTAAATTAGCAAATCTTAAAATAAGTCCAGCAAAATGTCAATTCAAAAAGAAAGAAGTAAAATTTTTGGGTCAATATCATTGGTGAAGATGGAATACGTACGGATGAAAGCAAGATTGAAACTATTAAAATTTTGAAAGACCTAAATGCGTAAAAGTTTGAGAGGATTTTTAGGCTTGGCAAATTACTATCGCAGATTTATAGAAAATTACACCAAAGATTCCAAAGTATTAGAAGCGTTATGTGGAAGTAAACAAAAGAAAGCTTATGTGGACTGATGAGTGTGAAACTTCATTTAAAATTTAAAACTGAAATTGACGTCTACACCTGTATTGAAGTTCCCAGATTTTTCTAAGCCATTCATTTTGGATACAGATGCAAGTTTTGACCGCATTGGTGCTGTTCTGTCTCAAAAGATGGAAGTAAAGAAAGAGTAATCGCATATGGATCCCGAGCTATGAATAAACACGAGTTGGGTTATTGTATAACAAGAAAGGAATTACTATCTATATTTTATTTTACTGGTCATTTTAAAGCATTATCTATATGGTAAAAAGTTATTTTGAGGACGCATCACAAAGCCATTACATTTTATGATGAAGACAATTTCAAACTTGGATTAACCATCTTAGTGGTCTGGACATGGAGATTCTAATACAGAAAAGGTGATAACCACAATAATGCCGACGCTTTATCTAGAAAAGAATGTGAAACATGTGTTCAATGTCAAATGATTCATGAAAATCCTAAAATGGGTAAATTAAAAACAAGATTGTTGACACTGATGACTGAATAATATTGAAAATATATGGCAAAAGAACTCGAAAGAAATTGAAAAATATAAAAGAAAATATTAGTTTTGATGCCAGATAAAACATTTTTTAAATATGTCAACGGAGTGATTATGACAAATAATAATAAAATTTGGATTCCAGAAGAAAACAAGTCTGAATTCATCATAGAATATCATAAAAAGCTCTGTCACGCGGGTGCTAATAAAGTAAAAATGTATGTATCCAAACAATTTTGATATGAAAGATTTGGAGCAATCTATTCGTAATGTTGTACAATCCTGTGAAAACTGTCAGAAAAAGAAAGGTTGATACAACTAAAACAACAAGAAGAAATAATTTTGCAAAGTGATTCGAAATTATTTGAAACAATCTATGTAGATTTTTTGTGGTCCATTACAACTTGCAATGAAAGGAGAAAGATATATTCTTGGGATTATAGATCATCATAGTAAGTTTATTTCTTTACATGCAGTGAAATCACAAGATGAAAAAACAGTGGTAAGATTACTGAAAGAAGAGTGGATAATGAAGTTTGGAGCACCAAGGATAATAAACTGTGACAGAGGTAAATCATTTGAATCAAAGCTAATGAAAGATTTTGCAGAATTCCACAATATTGAAATTAATTATTCAAGTCCATATCATCACTCAGCAAATGGACAGATTGAGAGGACAATTCCGTACAATTAGAGATGCAATACAGATAACACTCAAAGATAAAAGACATAAATCATGGGTAGATATTCTTCCCGAAGTTCAGTTTATGTTGAATTCAACTTTTCAAAAAAACAATTAGGAAGAATCCAGCTGAAATGGTGTTTGGGAAAAAGATTTATAGTGAATGGTTCTCAGAGATTGTGGAAGAAGAAAAAAAATCAATCAGGCGACAAATCGCGAATTTCAAATTGGAGATTGCGTGTGTATAAAGGTAAAAATATTTAGTTAAAAAAACTTTGAAAGACTTTTTACTGAAGACAATATAAAAGTTCGAAAAGCAGAAGATAATGACGCACCTCTTACTTTGTCATTTAATAAGATGATTAAATGCTTTCATTTAATGATGTTTTATGTGTTTTTTGTTAAATAAATTATGATGTAGAAAATTTTATTTTTGGTACAATATACACGTAACACATTTGTAAAATAAAAAGATCAATATGCTCAAATAATATAAATTGATAAAAACACCAAACATATTTCAAGAAAATTATCCTAATCATCAGTCTTCTATGTCAAAAGTTATTTACAGAAACAATAAATAATCTCAATAAATTCATTGCTAATTGTATTTTAATTGCAGGGATGGTGATAATATTACCAATAAGGCATTTAATATTTTCCCCCATTTATTATTAAACCTTTTAAATGAACTTTTAAAATTTTTTAAGTTTATTGTCTAATTACACATTTTTCTATGTGCAATAACATTACTAACATCTTTCAATCGGCTATATTCCTGAACTCTGTGGAGATGCCGGGAACTCTCTCTTATAAAATGGCATATTTTAATTATTACATATACGGAAAATTTTAAAACTTTTAAGTTTTCATGTAATTGGTGCAACGCCACATACATATTAGAGTCTAATATGTATGTGGCGTTGCACCAATTACATGAAAACTTAAAAGTTTTAAAATTTTCCGTATATGTAATAATTAAAATATGCCATTTTATAAGTTCACCGTCATTAAATGAACTTTAATGTTCATTGTTTATCTAGGCGCAATATGTTACTAAATAAAAATATAAGCTCTAAAAATTTATTTAATGAAAACTTTTAAAAATCTAACTAACTCTTCATATTGTTATTATATAAACAAATTATCTTGATACACACATGATGAAGGCTGTGTTAAAATATCGTGTATCTTCTATATTGTTTTGATCTATAGTCTTACAAATATTAATATGAAAATTATTGAATTCAAAAAAGATCAAATGTAAAACCAAAAAAAAAATTACCTTGAGACTTATTTAGAAATAATTCAAATAACACTTTCAATTAAATTCAGAATCAACTCAAATTTCATATTCATTATAATTTTATAATTTTTAAAATTTCAGCCCGAAATTTTCTAATACTTTTTAATAAATAATCCAATATTTTTTTAAAGTTTTAATCGTTTTTTAAAATTATTGCTTGTAATAATAATAATAAAATAAAAATAATAAATAAAATATAGTACATCTATTTCCAAAATTCGAAAGAAGCACAAATCTCCATTTGCTAAAAGTGATCCAGTGAAAATCTCTCCTAAACGAAGACGTTTTCATCGAAGTGACCTCCATAATAATAATTCAGTATATGAAGAAAGTGAAAAATTACAGCCTGTGAACAATAAAAGTTACAGTAAAAATATTCCAAAATCTAACATTGATTTTTCACTCAACGTCTGTGAAAGTTCAAATTGTCCCGATACAAATAACTGCAATAAAAAAGAAAAATCAAGTTCGTACTAAAAAATTAGAATTTCGTATAAAGTTGGACTTAAATCCTTTATCTAAAATTTCTTCAACGGGAAATATTAACAATATGAGTGACTTTAATATACCTAGAAGAAAATGTAAGAATTCGATAGTTAAGCATTAGGATAGTGCAATTAAAAGTAAGAAATTTGAAGTAATAAAAAGTATTTACTGTTTACTTTCTCATTTTTAAATATTTAATTAGCGAAAATTATTTAAAAAGTTCCGTAAATACGCATGGAAACTGGAACATTACAAAGTAATGTTAGTTTCATAACAGCCTTTAACCCTTTTATGTATTTGCCCAAGCCTGACGAAAACTTTCCTTACTGACAATTTTCCATGTGTTTTGGAGTAGCTCGAACAACTTTGATATTTACTAGATAAACTTTAACTTGACACGGATGACATAATATGTATATAACTATAATTAAGTTTCCTATTCGACGTACCAAATATTATTTAATCACTAAAATAAATTTATAATTAATTTATATTTTAAATTTAATTTAAAACTATTATTCATAAAATGCCAGATTAAGCGAAGGCTGAAACTTTGATAATTCGAATATTTCTGCCTACATGTCTTTATACTACTGGGTGTTTCGTAAGTAGTTACTGTGCATTTATTTTCAAACATCTCTAAAACAAAATTAACTTAATGTGCCAAATATTTCTTATTTTATAGTTTAATTATATACAAATTTATTAATAAAAAGAATTATTTATGTTGTCATTCACTTCCATCATGACAGTTCTTTAATGTTTGGATTACACTTCTGCATGCATTCTTGCACATTTTGATGGATATATCTGCATACTGTAGTGATACGGTCGCGAAGATCTTTAATTGTAGCTACCTTTTCTTTATACACAATATCCTTCAGATAGCCTAAAGAAAGATATCACAAGGATCTAAGCCAGGAGAACGCACAGACCTCTGAATTTGACTACATCTGCCGATCCATCTACCAGATGACTTCTTGTCGATACAGCTCCTCGCATAAGTGGCACAGTGAGCTGATGATCCATCCTGTTAAAAGTACATACCCTTGCACCTTATTTTTGACCAAAGAAAGTGTTTGAACATGATCTGGTAAGTGTGAGCGTCGACATTGTGTTCGAAGAAGTAAGGTCCACACCATACTATGATGCTTTGAGGAAACAGTGGAATCGGAATTTGTACGTTTGGATTAGAGGATGCTTAGTAGCAGTAGGTGTTACAGTCTACAGCACCTTTCAACTTGAAAACGCTCTCATTAGACCATATGATCCTTTGCTCCTGTTCATAATTTTCCAAGAATGTTGAACAAAATTCTTGGCTACTATCAAAATCGTTGTTTTGTTAATTTTGTTAATACATAAAGAGAATAAGAATATATACACACTTATATATACACTAACTACGTGTGAGTCACCTTGTATAACCAATATTTCGAATCTGATATTGAAATTGACGATTTTAATAAATAAAATTTTCTGCTGATTTATCCAAATTCTTTTGCAATTAAATGCAATTTTTATGCGCTTTTCTAATTTTAAATGCAACTTTCCGTTCATAATTGAGATTTTCATTGAAAGATTTCATTTAGGCACAAAGGATAAACTTGGACCTTTAAAACATTTTCCTGATTATATACCACTAACAGAATGAAAATCTGTTCCAACAACAAATATTAACCACCATGTTTAACTAAAATATGAAAATACTCAAAATGACTATTATAACTAAATTAATTTTCTGAATGTAATGATAAATACTAATTGAGTATGAAAATGGCCATCATTTTTACTAAATTATCTAAGATTTTGCTAAAAATAATTAAAATACCCATTTATGTGCTAATATATACATTTATTGTTTATAGATTTGCTTAGATACAACAACATGACAAAGATAACTAATATTCATAAATTAGCTAAACGTTACTCAATTTATATATGTTTGACTAAAGAAATTTGATAAAGTTGCTTCCATGTAAAGATTTGTTACCGTATATGACCATGTATTTTCTCACAAAATGTTACATTTGATATATATTACAACCAATGATCATTTATTTCTTAATTAGAATTGTTACCCTAACCATTAAATTCTAATAAATATAATTAAGTGATCTAATTTGTTAAATGATAACCAAATGATCATGTTTCTCTAATAAATATGTTACCGCAAATAGCATGGAATTCTAACAAAGATAGAAATTCGACTAAAATTATCAATTAAATGTTTTAAATAAAAATGTATTTCTCACAAAGTTATATAAATTTACCAATGAATTTGTTAAGTATTGTCTAAGTGTCCATATTTTACTAAATTACCTAAAACTTTCCTAAGCATTATTTTAAATGAGCATGTATTTAATGACCATTAGGGTTATTTTGATAAACTTTTGTGTGTATATCACATTTTTGCCGTCGGGGTTAAAAATCTTTGAGAAAACGTCGCGCACTCATAATGGTCTAACTAATCAAATGACAAAAATGTGATCTAGGTGTTTTTGTAGTTTTTCTAAAGAGTTTTAAGCTAATATTCCTATTTACAAAAATTTAAAAACCTAATTTACAAGCTATATTTTACATTTAATAAACTGTCCTACGAGATTGCCCTTGTTTACCATTATATTCCTCCAATTCTATAATGGAAACAGAGTAACACTAATGTGATAATTCTTAATTAATTTATCTGATAAATAACGTTTAAAAATTAAAAATTAAGTTCTGATTTCAGCTGAAAACAGCTAATTGGGTCATATATAGGAATCCTATATTATATGATGTTGTTTAAATAATATTTAGTTTCCCGCTTATTCAAGTATTGTCATTACTTTATCAAATACTTCCAAATTGTGAGTTCATTTAAATTTATATCAACAGCAACGAAACAAAAGCGTCATGTCTAAATTATCAATGAATATTGTCGAGAGAAGTTCAAAAACATGACAAAAGAATTGGAAAAATCAAGTAAGAAGGCGATCTGAATTTCCTTTACGATTACTTGAATTAGGTGAATTGTGCAAAATGCCTAAAAAGAGGGAAGTGATCAACAAAATTTCCGTCTTAAGTCATTGATTATGTATTTAAATTTATTGACTATAAACCAAAAATGTCGAAGTTGACTGATATTCATAACTTAGTCAAAGGTCGCTCAAGATGTACTTGTTTTACTAAAGAATTCGGTAAATGTTACTCAAACATCCATATTTAAAATGTTACCTAAATTATCCATGAATTTCTGACAAAGATACATTACCCAAATGAGCATCTATTTCTCACTAAATTACCTAAGAATTGTTTCCCTGTATGACCATGTATTTACTGATTAATATACAATCTAATATGCTAAATGATAACCAAATCAGCGTGTCTATTGTAGCTGAATTCGTTAAATGTTACCTCAATTAGTCATATATTGTAACTAAGATATCGAAATTTTACTAAATTTTACTTCAAATGATAAAGCATTTCTACCTAAATTTCATAAATTACCAATGAAATGCTGCTATAATATGGCCATGTATTTCTTACAAAGTTGTATAAATTTGCCAATTAATTTATTAAATATTGTCTGAAAATGTCCATATTTTACTTAAATGGTATAAGAAATAGTATATGCTATTCAAATGATCGTATTTTTATTGATTAATTTGTTGTATATAGATTTGCTTAGGTACATCAAAATGTTAAAGATAACATTGATATTCATAAATAAACTAACTATATTACCTAAGAATTCAGTTGTTCAAATTTTGATTATTTTTATCAAGAATCTACAAAGAAAAAAAATGTTTTTGTTATTGTAGTACCTCCGCTTTGTAAATATATATATATATATATATATATATATATATATATATATATATATATATATATATATATTATAAGAACTTTTATTTCTTCCAATTTCAACACTGATTATTTTATCCATTGAATTAAAAAGAGAGTTTAAAGACTATTAATCAGTAATATATCGATGTTTGTCAACAATATATATGTACAAAATAGGAAGTTCTTGAGACATTTCAAAATGCAAAGAAGAAAGTACTTTCAGATACCAAAAATGGACGCAGAAATACACCATTCAAGCATACAAGCTCATTCGATTTAGTCTAATTTTATTTCTTACTAAAATTATGAATTGTAAATTTTCATACAAATGTGTGATGCATGTGCATTATTAAATTGTTAGTAAGTTTTTTTATAGTTATGTATTTATTTTCATCAACATTTTTTAAATTTATTTTAATTAATTCATTTTTTATGAATTTTTATTTAAATTGTATAGTTTCATGTTTCTTTCTTCAAGTAATATTGTATATTAATAAAAAAAAATAGTAATATTAATAACAAAATATATAAATAATAACACTTAAAAAATTAATACAAAATAATAATATTAATAATAATCATAATAATATAAAAAAAAATTAATAATAAATGTGTTTTAATCAAAAAAAAGTATAAATAAATCCACATATTTTATAGAAACAATTTAAAACATTTATTTACGAAACAATAATACAGTAACCAATACTTCTGTAACACATAATGTCAACAAATAATGTATGAATCTGATTGGATATTAATAATTATAATAATAAATTAATAATTATAAAAATAAAAATACCCTTAGTAAAACTCTTCGAAATGAAACATTGATTTGGAGTCATTGCATAATTACGCCACGCCAAAATGACCATTTTTGACCCATCCTGTCACGTTAGGTCACATTTTTGTTGATCCACCGAGATAGTGACGTCATTTTATTGTTCACGAAATGAGGGTAGCCTAGTGGTACTATACGGTCCTCTAGACTGCTTTGGAACTTGCTGTAGCAACAATAATTGTTAGTCATCGTTGTCTAGTCAAAGTATCAGCATCACTGTAGCATAGTAGCAGTGGAAGATTATTTGCAATAATAATTCTTGCGGTCCATAAAATACAACTAGCGTGACGTCACATTCAGCTCAACTCATCCACCCACCCACGTCACGTTTCATCACGTTTTCAAGGAAACGAGCGTGACGTAATTATGCAATGATCACTTACAGAAATAGTGTCAAGAACTCTCAATAATCAATTTTGATCCAGCGCTGACCTGTTTTTAAAGTTGATTTTACATACATTGATTCAATGGTGGCCTGTTTTTAAAGTTGATTTAATCAAACTTTATAGTATGTGTGTGTATGTGACATACTTAATTTTTGATTTGAATTACATAAAACTCTGAAAAATATGGCAAAAGACATTAAAAATCGTTAAAATTAAATAATATTGATTTGACCTACATTGATCTAGTGGTGATTTGTTTTTAAAATCGATTTGACCTACATAAAACTCTGAAAATTCACTGAAAAAAACTCGAAAATGATGAAAAATTAACAACTTTAATTTGACCTATGTCAAACTCTAAAAAGAGTTCGAGGAAATACCTTGAAAATAATCAAAAATCATAAAATCTTTGTTGACATACATAAAAATACTAGGAATTTTAGAGAAAAAATATTCAACAACGGGAAGGAAGGGTATTGATCCAACTGCGGCTAATCCATCTACTTTGCCAATAATGTTTAATCTAAGAATTTGTCCGTTTAGAGATTTTATAAATTTTTTTGTATGATTAGCAATATTTTGGTTGTATTTTATTTTCCGAAAACCTTAAAATAGAAGTGTTTATTGGAAAATGAAACGTAGAGTCAGTGATGCTTTCCTACCGGTTCTTGCGAACTGCTTATTGTAAATCTTATGGTTCTTGCGAACCGGTTATTAATAATGATCACATAAAATAAATTTACTTTGATAAATTCAAAGTATACAAATTTTGAAAATTTGATCTAGTTTTCTTAACGTTTGTAATTTTTTTTGTACAATTCTATAAATAATTTGTTGTTAATTTATACACTGACCGTAGTGTTGCCTTTAAATCATTTTTATCATAAATGTTTCAGTTAATTGAAATAATTTAAATCCTAATTGTGTTGCTATTTTAACTACAGATTAAAAAAAATCATATTTATCATATACTTACGTTCAACTAAACATTTTTGCGATTTACCACATTATTTATTATCCATTTTTATTTAATTTTTAGAATATGAAAATACAAGGGAAGGAACAATTTAAATATTAACCACATATTTTTAAAATAATTTAGAGATGAAATATCAGCAACTGAGGATGAGTCGTCTGAATTGGAGATAGTTGCATCTCCATTAACTTTAGAGGAACCAACATTAGAAATTTCTAGTTCCCAAAATGACACCACTAACAATTTACCGAACTGTTGGAATGCGAATCAGTAGGAACAATTTAAAAAAAATATGATAGTTTATTTAATAGTTAATCAGAAGTTGGGTTGTGAATATTGTTCAAAATTGGATTCAAATTTTATATCTAAAGAATGGAAAGATTGTAAAATTACAATATCGGGAAAAAACAGAATAGTGCAACAAGCGTCCTTAAGAAAAAAAATGAGCGAATATTTTGCATCGAAAGAACACGGACTAGCTGTTGAACAGGGTGAAAAAATCTAAACCTAAAGAATTTTGCGAAAACCAAGTAGCTATTTGGACATATTTTAAATTATTTAATTAATTTAGTAATATTTACATATGAATTTTATAATTTTTTATTTTTGTTATACTAAGTTTCTGTTCTAAATAAACAAGTTTTTTTTAATTAATAAATAAATAAAAGTATAGTTTTCATGTTTATTTTCTTTTATAATTTACTTCGAATTTGAGTTTCAAGGGATATGAACCACAATTAGCTCTTTTCCTAACATATATATACTAGGTAAAAATCAAATTGACGAATCAAAAGATAAATATTAGGAAAAAGAATCACTACGAACCGGTTGAGAAATTTTGGCAAAGCATCGCTGCATAAAGCTTATATTGGAAATTGTTTAACTCTGAATAAAGCATGTGTTTTCTGTTCGTTAAAATAATGTAACTGTTTATATCAAATTTGTTCCAACTGTGGAAAATTAATTTTAGCAATTAACGCGTGAGTAATAAAAATACATGTTAAGAATCTGAATCTGAAATTTTATTACCAAAAAACTTTATAATCAATAATAATCATCATTATTATTTATCATCACATTTTAAGAAAATTGAAAATCAAAATCTTTTTCTGGTAGAAAAGAAGAAATAAGATAATCTTGTCAATTTATTGAAAATATCCAAGACCAGTCGATAATAATTTCACAAATTTCGATAATAAAATTGATAAATGAAAATGGGATGTATTTGACTGGAAATTTTGTAGAATTTAAAAATAGGATTAAGGAGGCGAAAAATCATATAATAATAGTAATTTTGCAGAATGTCAGCAAGATGAATAATTTATTACATAAATAATTAATAAATCTACATCAGGAAATGGAAAATCCCATCTCTAAAAAAGTTTATTACGATAAGGTCTTGAAAATAAAAAACTACATCGAAAGACGGGTGGAGTAAGCCAAATCTATATGGCTTGTAGTGCATTCAAATAAGGAAATCTGATAATGATCTGCTGAGGTTGTTAATTTTCTGGAGAATTTGAACTTTGTTTCTGTGTATGATGATGGGCATTTGATGCTGTCATTCCAAAAAGCTTATACCATCCGAAAACAATTGATGACAGATTAAGATCATCCAGCATGATGTCACACATTCCCATAAAACTCTTTTTTTCCATTCTCCCATGGTCACCCCATACACTTACCTGAATTTATTGAATAATTAACATTTTCACGACTCACTTTTATTTATTCAAATATTAGTAAACATATTTTATTTAATATTTTAAATTCCCGGTGCAATAGCTTTGCATTTGAAATTTTAAAAATATTTTCAAAAAATTTAATGTTGCATAGAAATTCTAACAAAATTTTCCATGACTTTGTTTTAGCAGTTCTATGCAAATAAAAATATTTTAATTAATTCATAAAAAGTCCAAAATTGTGTTAAAATCAATCCCTTATTGGAGTTGATCTTTTTGTCATTACGGTATCATTGTGAGGATTAGAACGAGTCGAGCCAAAAATTATGTTATTCAAACAACCTTACAATTTTTTTGAACAATTCATCATAATTTACAATCAAAAAAGAAACGGCAACATATTCCTACGTGGCTATTTTACTAATGGATGAAAGAAATTGAAATGATAATTATCACTGGCATGCGATAAAATAAAATTAAACATTTGCAAAAGTAAAGTGATTACAATATTTATAGATGAAGAAGAACTTTGTTGATCACAACTAGAGTTGGGTTTCAAGAATTTCCCCATGGGAATTCTCGAGAAATTATCGAGATTTTCCATCCCGGGTCCCGAGAATTTCTCAAATTTTCTCGAGAAATCGGGGTTTTTTAAATTTTTTTAATCAAATATTCATTAAAAAACAATTTTTTTTAAAACTTGAAAGATATTTTTTTGAAATAAATAAGTATACGTATTTTCTTATTAAGCACAGTAAGAATATCATTAAAGCTCTAAAACCTATTCGTGTTGCTGTCGAAGCTCTCAGCCGTCAAAATGTGAACTTACTTACAGCGTATTTTATTCTAAAATTTTTGTTCACAAAATTGGAGAATCAGCACACCGAATTATGCAACGAGTTTTATCCAGCCTATAAAGAAAACTAGCAGATCGTAGATTTAGACTTTTGTTATCTACCTTTAAATATTTGCAAGATCCGGTAAACAGCTGTCGCGATCGTGATAAATCTGCATTCTTCCAGACGTGTTCCAAAATAGAATTAATTAAAGAAGCCAAAGCGTAAGAACAGCAAGCAGTTTCTGATTCTGTCGATGATGCCGTGATTATGAACAACAGCGTTGAAGAAGAAGATGTGGCGAAAAAACTTGAAAGCTATGTCCAACAATGCTCAAAACCAAAAGAAAACATTGCACAATATACGTCAAACGAACTTTTTCCGTCGTTTAAAAACGAACTAAATATATATGAAAAAAGTGAATAGAAAACACAAAACGTTCAAAGACTGATCTGGGCTTTTAATGCAATTAAGCCAACTTCGACTCAAAATGAGCGCAATTTTTTTACGTCGGGGAATTTTGATTCGCAAAAGCGTACGCGATTGTCAGACGCAGCCATTGACAGTCTGTGTTTTCTGAAATTTTATTTTAGTAAATAATATTTTTGAATTATTTTTGTTTTTGTGCTCTATTCTATTTTGTATTTTATTTAAGTATGTTTTGAATTATTTTTATTTTAATACTCTTCTATTTTAATAATAATGTTTTGAATTATTTTTGTTTTACTACTTCTATTTTCTTTACGACTTTTTACGACTTTAATTACTTAAATTAATTGTTTACTACTTCTTACTTAAATAAAAAACATTTTTTCGAATTTCTTTATTTTACATTGATTTTAGAATTTTTTACAGGTTTTTTAAATTTTCTCAACTTCTCGAGAATTCTATAGAATTTGTTTCGGGAAATCCCGAATCTCAAGAATGTGATTTTCTCGGGAAATACCCAACTCTAATCACAACCATTAAAGTTAGCATTATAATAAGAACTATTGATAATATAAAGATGTAAGCCACATTGCCACATTATACAGAAAGACATAGTCACTATTTGTAAAGTTTGTGAAGGGGTACATAAATACCACCAAAATGTTTAATGAATAAGATGTGCAGAGGTCACTAGAATCACATTATTTATTAGATATTATCATTGCAATTAATTTATGGAAATAGTTAGAGATTTATTCCTTATATAAGATTCTACGAATAGCAACTGTAATGTTCTTATGTTTATTTACCCTTTATTGCTGTGTTTTATTGTTATTCAAATTATTTTTTATTGTTATTGTTTCAGCCGATTTGGCGTTTTTTTATCGCGTCTTTGTGCACGTTATTATCAGACTGGTATTCGTAGTAGAGTGCGCACACAGACGCGAGGAATTGATTTAGATTTTTCTATTATGGATTTGGTAGTTGTTGTTTTAAAAAGGATTTTCGATTGAAATATAAAGTTCTTTGTTAAAAATGGCTTCTGGTGTTAAATGTGATCCTTTAGTGGAAGAATATCTTAATTACATTGAATTTCAACATGCAATCTTTGGACTGAACAAACAGAACGATAGAATTATTCAAAAAGAATCTACTCTCGTTTTGAGATTAGGAGGTGGCACGCAAATATTCGTGAAAACTCACTGGAAAAACGATTACGCTCGAAGTTGAATCAAGCGATACTATTGAAAATGTGAAAGCAAAGATTCAAGACAAAGAAGGAATTCCTCCCGATCAACAAAGACTAATTTTCGCTGATAAACAATTAGAAGATGGCCGCACTTTGTCTGATTATAATATTCAAAAAAGAACACAGCCTTTTATAACTGATTTGATTAAAATTAAAGTTTCAATATTTTTTCCTTGTATTCACTCGATTCAGTTATTATTATTATTATTATTATTATTATTATTATTATTATTATTATTATTATTATTATTATTATTATTATTATTATTATTATTATTATTATTATTATTATTATTATTATTATTATTATAATTATAATTATAATTATTATTATTATTATTATTATTATTATTATTATTATTATTATTATTATCATTATTATTATTATTATCATTATTATCATTATTATTATCATCATCATCATTCAAATCAATTCTATATAGTAAACTTTGAAGCATCTTACTATAAAGATGACAAAATTCATAATATGAATTATAAAAATTAAAGAATTGTTTCCAATTATTTGAGTAAAATTGGGAAAGTCAATGCTCAAGAAAATAACTACATTGTTACAAATTAAAATCTAAAATCGAAGAATTGTTTGCGAGTCGCAGATTGTTGCCAAATTTATAAAGATTATCAAATTTAATAAAAAATTAGAATAAAATTGGAACAAGTTGTTACGTAATAAAAACTGCGAAACTACATTTGATACTACAAGACCAAGAACGATAGTACCTTAATTTTTAAGAGAAATATTCCGTTTGTAACACAACTCAGAATTCACAATCACCTAACTAGTGTATACGGTTTCGAATATTGGTAGTATTGATTTAGTTACTTTCTCTACTTTAACTTGAAATTACTCTATATTCGAATATCATAACTTTAATAATTTGTTTAAATTTCCCTTTCGGTCTGACAATGTTTTCTTCAATAATTTCGTAATTCACTTTGTCTTTGGTTGTTGTTTTCTCGTTCGTCCTTTCCTTTTTTAAAATGTGTGTTTGTTTTTCTATACAACTTGTGTCTCCTTTTTTACAAACTCTGTTTCTGAATTCAATCTCTTTTTGCTTTTATAGTTTACCATTTAATAACACTTGCAGATAATTATTTTTACTTACAGCACATTCTCTTAGATCTTCCACAGTCTTTTCTATTATCTCTGACATTTGTCGAGATATATAATTTTAAAATCTGTTATTCTCCAACTGTCTGGGTGATTCGCTTTTCTTTTTTTTGGACAATCTATCAAAATATAATAATTTAATTTCTGTTTTTTTGATTTGTACTTTGTAATTAAGAACTACCTTATCGTATTTTATTGTTTGATTTTAGTGAGTTTTTACAATTTCTCTTTCATTTTTCTATTTCCTCGCCTCATTCCTGCTTCTCCAATTTCTGGAGCCACATACTCTTTATTTTATACCTTTCCCTAACTCATTTTGCTTACTTTAATAATTATTTAATTTTATTATTTAGGTACCCACAACAAATGTCTCTTATTTGATTACTATTATCGTTGTACATAATTAGAATATCAATAAATAAAAGTGTATTTTCCAGGGTTAAAAAATGTCTAAGATTGAAGATGGTATTGGAAACCTTACATGTGAAAACATTATAATGAAAAGCTTTAACAAAAATTGCTTTTAATGGATCTAAAGACGAGTTAAAATATAAATTATAAAGAAATATTATTTTCATTTCGAAACTGTAATTTTTAATAAAGTTTGAGAAGTTTGCCGATAGTTTATTATTAGATTGGACAAAAGAAATGGTAAAGTCAAAAAGTTATAGGATTATTAAGATTTTTTTCATGTTACTGAAATTTTAATTTTGAAATCATAAATGAGGAACTAAAAGCTACTACTCGCATATAAGGCGACCCCCAAATTTGGTTGATTAAAATGTCAAAAATAGATGATCCGCGTATAAGCGGGCCTATTACAAATGATATTTTGGGTAATAAATAATTTATTTCAAAATATGCAATTAACCTAGAACCAAAATTAATCCAAAATTACTCGGCCTATGCGTGAGTATAAACGGTATATTGAACAAATGTTTCTAAATGAGCACTGACATTTATTTCAATATGATGTTTATGATCTGAGTGCAGGTTCACACTCGCAAGCAGCAGATATCGAGCAGTAAATCGGATGGATTTACGTGTTATAGAATTGCCTAACAAGAAACAGACAATTATCAGTGAGAAAAGAAATCTTTAAAATTATTTTTCGTAATTTTTTAAGATTTGTCAGTAGAACTGTCATTTTACTACGATAAACATGAATGTTTTTAATAAATCGGAAAAAAAATATTTAATGAAAGCGATCAAATTCATGACAAACATCACAAACATGACAAGGATTTGAGATTAATTTATATCCAAAAATAAGGCACCTAATAAAAAAAGAGTAGAAAGGAAATATTTTTCCAAGAAATTATAAACAAATATAAACTGCTGTTCATTTATAAGTAACTAATATTTGATAAATAAGTTTGATGAAAAATTTCAAAAATAAAAATAACCTGGAGTATTTTATGTTTGTATGAGCTACTGAAAAATATTTGATGTTGATAGAGAGGATCGAGAGTCTTTCGAGATGAGACGGGCGTCCTTTGTTTTTCAATTGACATTTTTTCTTCCAATAAATGGACTTTCACATAAGGCTGTGGCAGTAGTTTGCCACTATTTTTCGGCACTAAATTTCGAGCTCTAATGACTTCAACTTCCAAATGACCTTTTCTATCAATGAAACTTAGCTGAATTTCTCCAAGACATGGCATTCCAAGAACTTGACGTCCTACTAGTTGGCCAGGACCTAAACCTTCAACAAACGTTTCAACATGAGCTTCATTTCGTTCAGAAGTAGAAATTTTGGCACTAAAATAAACGTTAATATCTTAATAATGTTTCATTACACCTGTCAGTTAAATCTTTTCTATTAATTCTTTCCTCCTGAATATGTCCGGAATTGCTGGCGGTAATATCTAAATTATTTCTACTAGCATCATTTATTGCAAATTTATTAAGACTTATAGATGCTGGATTTCGATTGTCTCCTCTGATGTGAGCTGGCAGTACTTCCTCACTTCGTTGGAAGGACGATCGAGGCTTTTTATCTGAATTTATCAATGAATTTATCAGTGTGAGATATGAATTATCATTGTCAACTTTTCAAACAATTTTTCTTTATTGACAGATGAATGAGAATTTTGCTAAATGATTTATCGAATCACTTTATTATTTGAGAGATAAAAAACAATTTTTCTTATAAATTATTACATTGTTCTTTCACTGAAATTTGTTTTATTAATATTTATTTCCACAAGTTTATATCAGATTTCACATTATTAATTAATTAAAACTTATTAGTTAATAAATATTAATAATTTACATAACCTGAATTTTATTTTTATCAACTAATTTAATAACATTGAGTAATACAATTTCCATTGTTATAATATGAATCCTTGGGTGTTGCAATGTATTGAGCAGGATATACAATGCACAAGGGTGTGGGCTGTACAATTCACAAGGGTCTTGACTGTAAAATGCAAAAGGGTCTAGGCTGTACAATGCACAAGGTTACAGGCTGTACAATGCACAAAGGTGTGGGCTGTACAATGCACAAGAGTGTAGGCTGTACACTGCACAAGGGTCCAGGCTGTAAAATGCACAAGGGTGCAGTTATATCATTGCTAATAATCGTTATTATGATTAGGCAATTCAAATGTTTCATATGGAGAGTTCTTACAATATATATTTTTCAAGAATTTAAGTTTTTATAATTTTACTCACGTTCTGGACTCACTTGTTTGAAATCAGAGGGACTTAATTGAGGTTTCACTGGGCCCATACTGAAACTCGCTTTCTCAGTCGAAAAATTACTTTTAAATTTTCTTAGGATGGCCTCTTATAACACAAAACAAGGTACATTGACATGCACAATTAAAATTCTGTCAATGGTATAGTGTATTTTAAACAAAAGAACATGTAAAAAATCAAATCTCATATCAAATATTGGAATCGAATTATTGGAACAATTTTTGCTGCCAGCTTTTCTATATCACTATTTGATTGCTGATTATAAAGAAACACTCATATACTCGTTTATAACTATTTATTATCAATTTTGTTGGGTTATTATTTAGCAAGTCGGATAGTTTCTGACTCCTCGTGTTCTTTCCAACCAAATAATTCAAAACTCAACACAGAACATCTTTATTCAATCTTTATCATAATTACAAATAGTCGCTCGATTTGCACCTTTCTTTCGTCGATAATCGTTATCGTAAGGTAAGTTGCCCAAGGGGTAATCATCTTTCTGGTACGACAAGTTATAGTGTTAGCTCGGGCTTTCCATTAGCGATTAATTAATTTTTAATTAGTTTAATATTAATTTTCCCATTTTATAAATTTTAATTAATTTTTTGCACTTTTGTTATTTTTGTGCTTTTATTGATTTTTAATCTACTCCCGTTTTATTTTGTGCTTCCTTTTCATTACGCCAACAATTTCATTATCAATTTCATTATCATACACACCTCATATAACAAAATAACCAATTTGTTTCTAAGAACTCCACCAATTGACCTGAGCGTGGAATATTCCATAACATTTATACACCTAATTAATATAGATTAGAACATATGATAGGGAAAATTAATTAAACATAGAAACAAATCACTTGCAATAAAATGCATTTACATTTTAACACTAAATTTACGGCAGCCTTCAAATTGACGGATTTCCCATTTGTAGAGTATTTGTTTTGTTGTTTACGACTTTTTATAATGGAACAGTGTAAATATATTTACTGTATTTTTATTTTCGGAAACTTCTTATTAAAGAAAATCTAGTCGCTATATACATATCTCTACGGACGCACATCAAATTGAGGGATTCGGTCATTTAATAAATAACGCTTTTCAATTTGTCCCATTTGTGAAATTATTGCTTCTAAAACAAAATTAGTCATATTCAAACAATTTGTAGTGAGGCCATGAAGAAAGAATATCACCGATGTGAAGGAGATTTTGTTTCAACCTCAAATTAGTAATACACTTTCGTTGCGTAACACATTCAGCGTATTATGATTTATGGGGCAATAAAAAGGTCTCTTCGAGGGTGTAAGTCTGGCGAATTTGACTATACGGATGCAATAGTAATTAGTAATTATTAGAAAGAAATTATTGAAAAAATATATATATTTATTTCCTTCTACTAATCATTAGTAGAAGGAAATAAATATATAAATTTTTCAATAATTTCTTTCTTAATAATTACTAATTACTATTGCAATAAGATTTATTTTATCTTCACGCATTTTTAGCTTACCATGAGTAACTTTAAAAAGTATTTGAAGATATATTGAAAGAAATCTCTAAAATCAATGAAGAATATTCTAATACTAATTCTAAGGAAAGAGAAGTTGAGTCAATTGAAAGTGAATATGAGTCGAAAATATCCATCGACAGTGGAAGGACATAATAGTCATCTGAAATAGAAAATATACCAGGTCTTGGCAGAAAAAGAAAAAAAGCGCATTTCCTCAAGCACTGACTATGATGAAAAGACGGGCGCACCTTCAACTCTCACAGCCTCCAACACCAAAACCAATACAACAGAAACTGGTGTTGATGGAACGCAATGGGTGGGCTTTGAAGCAAGTGGCTCCAGCGGTAGACTTCTCAATCACACGATATTCAAAGGACCTATTGGATATTCCAAAAGAAATGTGATTTTATATGACAAAAGGGCATACGAAATGAAGTTGTTAAAAGCGTCTTTTCAAACACAATGCCCAGAAATCAGTCTATAGAAATACTTTCGCTTCGACAAAAACCACAACGATCTAAAAGATTGCTTACGGATAAATATCAGAGGTCACTACCATTTACTATTTAAAAAATTTACTTTTTTCTGAAAAAAGAAATATTTTGCAATACGTTTTTAAATAGAATTAAAATTTATTTATCAAATCACTTTATTTTTTGATATCGTGTAGCGGAAATATTTTTAACAATATTCATTTATTGATAGTAAATTACAATCACTGTTACAGTTCAAATGAAACGCAAGGTTCTTATATTAATGGCGAGACCACTATCAGGGCCATAGGAAGGTCTTTTGGTCCCCCCTCCGAAACCCCACCAAAATAATAAACACGTAATTACTGTGGTTTTAGTGGTTGTTATAGGTTTAATTTTAGTAGTCTAAGAGCTAGACCTTCGTTGTCTCTTAGGATTTTATCCTCTTTTATGTGGTGGTCGCTACGAAAAAGATCAACGTCAAACAATAGCGAATCCTAAATAAACTTGTGCCACTTATCGAATAAGTTGAAATTACGACGAAATATACTAGAAATACTTATGCGCAGGTGTTTTTATCTTTAATCTACGACTTTTGCTACGACTTCACGCCCATGCCAATGCCTCTATTCGCTAGCCCCTGGAAACTGCTTTGACTGCTAATCAAATTACTCTTCAATTTAATAGTTTGCTTTTTTAAAATACAAATAAAAATGCACTTCTATTTTCAATTTTGTGCTTGGTTATAAATCCATTTATATATGCAATTGTATTCTAACCTAGATTTGATGTACTGCTACTCTTTCTTGAAAATCCTAATACTGTACTAAACTTTTGGCCAATACTGGGACGTCTTTTTCTGCGCGTAGGTTCTTGGCTTGTTGAAGGGTTTTCAGCTGATCTGTTTTCTTTTAATCCAGAATCCGAAACACATCCGTCAGATCTTATTTGATTTTGGTCAGAACTTGCTTTGCGAGAAGACTGCGATTTTAAGTCAGTATCCTTGTGAATTTCCAAATTTTCAAATTTCGTTTCCTGTGGTATTGTGACCTTTTCCTGTATTGGAGTTACTTCGTTGTCTCTAGTAGTTAATGCTGAGGTTTTCACAACATGTTCAGATTGAATTGATCTTAAACTGTTTTTAGAATTTTCTGAAATTTCCGATGTTTCTGATACACCGTCATCGATAAGCTTGTTGTCATCAAAATCAGGCTTATGGTTCTGAAAGTTTGAGTCTCTAAACAGGTTTGTTATTAACATATTAATAATAATAAAAATAATAAAACTTTTTCCGGGTATCTTTTATCTGTGTGTAACTTTCATTGAAATTTGGATTGCCTCCGGATCGCTGATTTACACGTCTAGGACCCTCTTCACTGTAAGTCGACAATAAATCATTTTCAACTGGTCTTGGTGGAGATTTTACAGTACTTCGTCTCATTTTATTCTCGAGTTCATAGTCTGAAATAAATTTAATTATTAAACATAAAAATAATAAAAAATGAAAACGATAATGTAAATAATTTCAATTGATATTTGGCCAGTTCTAGATTACAATACTATGTTGTGAATTGCAGTTTTCAAAGCTGACCAAAACTGCATAACTTCATAGCCAAAAATGGTAACTTTTGAAATTAATATATTATGAAATTAAACTAATTAATTTTACATTATTTATTTTTTTATAATACTTTGAATTATAATAATGTAATCGTAATATAAATATTATTCAACTAGTATAACCCTCCCCCTTTTATTTTTAAAATTTTCAAGTAATTTAAAGTTAAATTTTACATGTCTAAAATTTCCTTATAAACTATATTGAGAGTGAAATTCCTTCTATTTTTAGCAACTTTCCTTGTTGCGGCCCTGGAGTGATGAATAATTTTATGTTGTCACGATTTTGATAGGATCAGTTTTGATTTTATCTGACACAAGTACAAACAAACGAATTATTGACGGCTATTATATTATTAATATATAAAAGATGGATATTGTCAGCGCCGTACTATCGTAAATGCAACAATTGATATTGCACTAGGCCCCCAAATATTAAATACATTACAAAAACTTCTCCAATAACAACAAAATATCAAGAATTGAAAGAAAGAAACAAAGAAGAAAATTCAATATTCGTTGGCTTTCAAACAAATCTTGTTAGCCACGATTTAATTTGAAACAAATATAGAAAAATTGCAATGGAGTAAAATATTTTTTTACGGATGTCTAACATTAAAATAATATAAACATTACAAGATTTGTGATACCCAGTGCACATCCCAATAGTTTCGAGCTTTTGGCTCTCATCAGTACTATGCAGGAGACGCGAAGAGGCGAATATGATTTTTCATACGCCATGTTTACAAGTTTGCAGATAATTTTTTTGTCATTTAGCTAATTTGCATGTGATGTGATTTCCAATGTACCAGGGGAAGTATGCAATAGAGTTGAATCAGCAATATTGTATACTTACCTGGCGCGAAGAGAAATCTTCGAGTCTCCTGCATAGTACTGATGATAGCCAAAAGCTCGAAACCAGTATACTATTGGGATTTGCACTGATATCACAAAGCTTGTAATGTTTATATTATAAAAAAATTGCTTTATAATTTCTTTGTATTCTTTTAAAATTAAAATCAATAAGAATGAATGCAATAAAATTTTAAAAAATAGGTTAGAAAATACAATTGTTGATACTTACCAGTATAAATCAAATTTATCAAACAAAATCAAATGTTTAATTTAGAATGGTAGATTTGGTAAAATGTATTTGCCTCCTAGTTCGGTTTTTACATCATTAATTAAAGTTGCTGTTAAAGAACTAAAGTTTTAAAGAATGAAAAATATTCCGAAATTATTGTTCTAAAACTTGTTCTAAATTATAGCATAACTGTAAACTAGGAATAGATGGAGACTACGTTGACTCCACAACATTATGGATGAAACAGATTGGGAAACAAATTTCAAATACTTAATTTATTTTCATTGACTCAATTTTAATTAAAATCTGGTGAATTTCTTAAAGATTTCAAAGACTGATTTGTTAAATGTTATTTTGTTTTTAATAAATAAATATTCAAAACATTATGTAACTTACTTATATTCTCATCTGGAATCTGAAACCTTTTGTCATATCTGAGGTCTGGGTAGGGTCCAGAATGGTTTGGAGGTTTATTCATAAGAACTTCTAAATTGGGATCGTATCCTTTAATTTCTTTCACGTCTTGTTGCTTTGATCTTTTGTTTTCATCTACAATCAATCCATAAATTAATAATAATAATAATAATAATAATAATAATAATAATAATAATAATAATAATAATAATAATAATAATAATAATAATAATAATAATAATAATAATAATAATAATAATAATAATAATAATAATAATAATAATAATAATAATAATAATAATAATAATAATAATAATAATAATAATAATAATAATAATAATAAGTATAAAGTGATGATTTCTTGGTAGGGACTCAACCAAGCACCAGGACTTATGATGGGCCAGGAGTAGAAGGTGTGTCTAGAGGAAGAGAAACCTTCAATCCAGGAGGTCGGACGCATTTTACCAGGCAACCAGATAGCAGAGTTAAAAGTGGAACGGTCATACAGGCGAATAACTCTAACTTCTATAGATTAGAGTGTGTACAATGTGGTGGTCAGCATTACCTAGACCAATGTGACAAGTTCAAGCAACTCACAATTTCAAAAAGGAAGAAAGTCATCGAAGAAAAGAAACTGTGCAGGAATTGCTTCAAAAGAAATCAAAAGGCCATGGAATGTCGTAAAGAATCTTTCTGCAAGGTTACCGTATGTAAGCAAAGACACAACGAATTATTACATGAAAGACAACTCAGTGAGGAGAGTGAAAAAGGTAACAACACGATTTTGACCCAGAGTTTAGTTAAAAGGCTTGAAAAGGAAGATTTACGAACTAAGTATCAGGATAAATTGAATGAGCATTCCATCTCTAATATTGACAACCACAATAAAATCTTAATTGAAATGATCGAAGAATTGAGAAAGGAAATGAATGAGCTAAAGATAAATGATATGAGAAAAGATGAATCAATTGAATCATTAAGAAATGAAATCAATGCGATAAAGCCAGAAAACCAAGAGCTGAAAACCATGATGAGAAATAGCAATAATAATTTGTATATCAAATTGGATCAGATGGATATCGAGATAAATGACAGGTGCAGAAACGATACGGTCAAATCGATAAATGAGCAACTTGAATCTATCAATCAATTGGAATTAGAACAGCAAATGAAAATTGTCGACAGAAAATGCCAAGAATTGAATGGAAATGTGCACATCATTCACCAGGTGAAGGCTGACAGTGATAGGATGGCGAAGGAAATGCAGGAAATGAAGGGGGAAAGGGATAAACTGACACGGGAAATAGAGCGAATCAATAAATTCCTGAAAATGCGGCATAATGGGCAGTTGCAGCGGCCAATGGGGATGGTAATCGAAGCGATTCCTGGAGAAGAAAGAAAACTATGTGTGATGATAAGATGTAAAGGAAAGGAGATATTGAGATGTATCTTCAAATTATGTTTGATTATAAAAGAAGAAGAGAAGCTAATGGGGATTAGAGATTGGCACTAAGGTGTCAAGGGGGAGGATGGTGAATTATTAGTTTATGTCGCGTCTGTGTGCGTTTTCTGTTTGCATTTGACATTGGTTTTGTATGCGCACACAGACGCGAGCAGTGTAATTTAAAAAGATTATTATTGAGTTTTTAAAGTCAGTTTGGAGTTTTTACAGATTTTGCTGGAATTTATGGAAATTTTGTAGTTGTTTAAATTTTTTGGATGTTTTCTGGAAGTGGATTTTTTGAAAATAAAATTTCTTTAATGGTTTCGATTAATACAATTTCTTTAATGGCTTTGATTAATACAGATAATTACTATTATCATAAATGCAACAAGGACGTTCACATATCTCATGATGGTAAATGTGTGACGTGCAATGATGGATTTATTGAAAGAATTGAATCGGATAACTCAATGGAAAGTGATGATGATACCTTGAATGTTTTTCATATTATTCGTCATATTACTGGTGGAAGTACTACAAACGAAACTGATGGTTCCTTTTTTATTACTCCAAGAGATCCTCATAACAGAAATAGTGTTTTTGGCCAACTAATATCAAATTTATTTGGTGGATTGCTACCTCTAGATTTTAGATCAGATTCGTCAGATTACATATTTTCAGATCAACGTTTCGACAATTTTGTAACGAGTATTATGAATCAATTTGAACAGAGTGGTCCTCCACCAGCAAATGAGGCAGATATTGAGAAATTACAAGTCAAGAAAATCACACGCATAGATACCCTGTTCAGTGTCTAGAAACGTGGTTAATTAAACAATAATAATAATAATAATAATAATAATAATAATAATAATAATAATAATAATAATAATAATAATAATAATAATAATAATAATAATAATAATAATAATAATAATAATAAATTTATATCTATTGACTTTGATAATTAAGCCGTTGTAATTCGTTAAAAGTTAAATACTTTCAAAAGTTTTGGGAATTAATATTTAAATCAGTCAATAAAAAACTAAATGGATTTTTCAGTCAGCAGACAATTTTTAATATTTTGTTATTATTCTTCTATCTCATTTTATTGAGAAAATATTGAAATTATATTATTATATTATTCTCTTATGAATTGTTTAAAACAAACAAAACTAAAAAATCGATTATTTGTATAGATATAATAAATAAAAATAATTTAAATCTTTTCACAAAACACAGCATTGTAAATAGGATGTAAAAAGGTTCCCAATTTGTGGTCCGCAAACTCCTAGGGATCCGTCAAAACGGATGATGAAAAATGAAGAGTAATCTTTGAAAATATTTTGCGTTTCCTGATTACAATAATAAATGAATTACTGGGGAAGATAAGAAAAGAAGATAGGAAAGGAAGATAGGATAGGAAGATAAGAAAGAAGATAGGAAAGGAAGATAAGAAAAGAAGATAGGAAAGGAAGATAGGATAGTCATAAAAACTTAAACCTAATTTGACAGTGGAAACTAGTACAATTGTGCCAAACATTTCTCAACTTGTCTTATTCAAATGACATCATCCTTTAAATTAAATAAAATTAATATTGTTAATTATGTGAAAATTTATTTAAATTTCAATGGCACATTATGTTTTAATACTAAGTAATTAATAGTAATTAAATTGTTAATTAATTTTATCCGGTTTCCGAATAAATTTGATTACGAATTTAATAATTATTTATTTCTATGGTCATGAATAAATATTGCATTCAGAATAAATTCCATTAAGACATTGAATACTATATGAACTCCAAAGCAATTCCCGTGCAAAAGAAGCTAACAGGAAGATTTATGCCATTTATCTACTATAATATATCTCAATAAATATGGAAAGTTGCTGCTTGATTCATACTCAGTTGATTTTAACCTTAATAATTTCTTAAAATATAGAATTTGATCGAAGTTGAACAAAAGTGACATCAGATATCTGTCGGAGTCGGACAAAAGGCGTTTTTCGAGGAATGTTGGTTTCATATTAATCGAGTTTCATACAAATGTTGCTACTCAGAGAAGATTGGAATCCTATTTAGAGATGTGTGAAAGTCTAAACAAATTATGAAATAATAACTTAAGATTTCAGTTGGGTCCTGTAAAACTTTCTCTCCAACCTTATATCATTCAGTTTGAGTTAGGGTTAGATGTCTTTCATCCTCTCATTAATATACACCTTTTCTTGCAAGTATTCGTGCTCTTCGATAAATACTGCTATCAATTAATTATTTTTCAATAAAATTTAAATGATTTTAGTGATATTAATAATAAATTTAATATTGTTAATTGTTAATTTTTCGTTTATATTTAAAATATTATTTTGTTCTAATCGGTAATAAGCTATTTGTACCAGTCCATCATGATTGAAATGAGATGCATGAGTTACCGTGACCAGTATGACCTGTGGAGGAGTATCATGGGATATTGTATCTGGGATACTGAAAGCTTTCCCTGTCAATTACAAGTTTGATTTACAATTTAATTGCTGATTTTCATTTGAAAATAAATTTTCGGTTTATATATTTCAAATAATATTACAAATTTTTATTTGTAAAAAAACAATTATAATCAAACCTATTTTGTGCGGTAGATAGGGACCGCAGTAAAATATTCATAAACTTCATAAGTTTTCACATATTAAGGACAATTTCTTTTATGAGGTGGAGAGTGACCACATTTAGAAGTATCACGTAGAAATATCTCAAAGCTTTACAAAAAATCGAGAAAGTGCTTTTCAAACAAATTAAATAATTAAATTACACATTAAAACATTTTTAAAAATTCAGTTTCTCATTTTAAACATGGAGAAATTTTCAAAATGTACATAATTCAATACTGCTAGTCATAGTCCAAGAGCGCATATTCTTGTGATGAACTGGTTCGTAATAGCTTTGTCTTTTGAAGATATTAGAGTTGATTTATTTTTTGTTACCATGTAGTTGGTAAACTTTGCACCGATGGTCGTTTGATGAGCTGTTTGTAAAGGTCGCGATAGCCAGATATACACGACTGAGGCTCTTATTTGAAATTTCAAACTATCATTTACGGTTTCATCCTTAATCATTTCAATAAGATCATTTTCGCTGAATGTTTCAAAACCTTCTCAGCAAATGTAATATTCTAGCGTAATGATTTCTGATGATAACGTTGACGTGTTTTCGGTTACATTCTTATTAATTATTCATTCAGGCCAGACCGCTTGCCAGCATGAATTTCAAGTATATTGTTTAATTTGAGCAACTACAGTTTAGTTTATGCAGCCTAAAATTATAAAACATTTTCCAAACTTCAGTCAGGCTTATTTCATCGTTTTTTAGTTTTTCCAAAATGTAGCTGGAAGTTAATTTCATATTGTGTTTCTTAAAAAGTTGCGATTATTACTTGATCTAATAGTTATATGAGGCTTGTCAGTTTTGGGTGGTAAAACACTACTCATACATAAAGATGGTCTAAACAAGGATGAACGGGTGTATTTCCATCAATTAGCAGCACTTTAAAAGGGAAACTCATCTCTGTTATATATTTTTCAATTTCTGGTACGAAGAAATCTTTGAACAATGTTGTAAAAACAGCTGATGTCACCCATTCCTTTTTATTGGCCATGAAATATACTTGAAGTTCAGTAAAATTAATGTTTTTAAGCGCACGTGGGTGCAAAGCTTTGTTTATAATAAGTGGTTTTAACATTCTTGCACCAGATGCATTATTACAAAGGAGAAATGTAATCCGATCTTTAGCAGCCTTAAAACCACTTGCAGTTTTCTCAGACTTTACGATGAACGAAATAACCCAGTTTCATCGGCATTAAATACTTGATCTGGGAAATATGCACCGTCATCAATAATTTTTGGTAGCACTTTACAACGACCTTTAGCAGCAAATTCATCGGAGGACGCGGCCTCTCTTGTATTTTCACATTTTGAAGTGAGTGTCGTCATCAAATCCAGTTAACCAGCGATTGCTTGAAGAAAATTTTAGGTTTTTAAAGTGCGCTGAAGAACTATACTGTCGAAATATTGTTTATCTTACTCTTTAATTAAATATCCTTCAATGGGGATTTATTTTAGACTTGAATCTTGAATCCAAAATATGAGTCTTTTCCCGTTTTCTTTATTAAAAGAATCTTTGAATAGGATGCTCTTTTTACCACTTTTGTCTGTTGCACAATTATTTTATTCATTTATTTTATTTTTACGTTTTCGCATGGCTCTTATAGTGGATTCACCTAATTTAAATCCTTTACCAAGAGCTGTATATCCTTCACCATCTGCTAGTCTATTTAACCGTTTGCGGACGGAATTAATTTTAATAAGTAGTATATATTTTATCATAATTTTTTAGTATACATATGCCCGATATCGTGGTATGATTTTTTTGAAATTTGGCCAGCACAGCTGGCCATTATACATTGTAGAACATTTGGAACAAAATTCGTGGCCAGACGAGCTGGCCTACCGTCCGCAAACGGTTAATATTGCAATTTTAGTTTCTAATATAATTGTCTTTCTTTTCACTTTTTTGGTTACGACTTTTCATTTAAAAGGAGCACCTATGACTAAAAATAAAATAAAAAGCTACAAATATCTAAATAGAAAAAATAATCAATTTACCTTTAATCTCATTATAAAATGAATTCTGTATTAATGTTAAAAGATATGTATGTACATAAACAAAGACAGCACAAAAAAGGTTCGACTGTAGTTAGATATCGACACGAGATAAATTTTTATATTGTATTTATATTTTTACTGACCTGCCTTACATTGAAATGTATGTCATATTATACTTTTCATATTGCTGTTACCTATCTCGAGTAACTCAACTATTTGCAATCGTTGTCTATATTTATCTATCAGTTTGCAATTCAAAAAAGATAAATTAGACAAGCGTCAAAGGATAGAAATATTTGCTTTAATAATAATAATAATAATAATAATAATAATAATAATAATAATAATAATAATAATAATAATAATAATAATAATAATAATAATAATAATAATAATAATAATAATAATAATAATAATAATAATAATAATAATAATAATAACAATAATAATAATAATAATAATAATAATAATAATAATAATAATAATAATAATAATAATAATAATAATAATAATAATAATAATAATAATAATAATAATAATAATAATAATAATAATAATAATCATAATCATAATCATAATCATAATAGTAATATATAATGCAATAACCATGATAATGATTTAATTATTAAAAACATCATTTAAGCTCAACGCCTTCAGCATGTAGAAAAAAGCGTATAAATGAATTATAAATACTTAATTGTTTTTACTTTCATTCATTAAAATAAATAATTATTTTTAAAATGTTTTATTTTATATAAAATTTGGATTTGGACCTCCCTCCTCATTCATGAAGCATTTGATCTTGAAACTGGTATTTGTTTCAATTGCTCCAAAAGCTGTCCAATTGTGATAATATGCACTTGTACAAAACCCAAGAAATATTTGGACAACTTTGAGGAAATGCTGCTAGAATTGTACATTCAAGATGTTATGAAGTTATCCGAAACTATGGGTAAAAAATAGAAACACAGTCATAAATACAGTATTTTAAAACAAATATAATTTAAGTCGAATTATCTTTAGAAAAACGAATAAACTTTTTTATCACTTCAATATTACATAGAGATATTGATAAACAATTACTAGGTAAAGAATAAATATAATATTTTATATAAAAAGGAAAGCTGGGTAAATCTGTTTGTTTTTTTGCTATTTCATCACATAAATTCAACAAACATTAATTCATTCAAACAAACAAAAAATTTCCAAAGAAAATCTCCAAAATGACAATCAATTGTTTCATTGAAGAAATTGCAATAAATAATTAATTGATACTCTCAATCTGATGCATTACGAATGCCAAAATTCAATTACAATAGCCATGATACGTTCGCTTACTTTTGTTTTTCCTTCTCGGTGAAGAAATCCCATAATCGACGTTATCTGTGAAGTTCACGGGCGTGTTATCCCAGTAATCGCGTTCGTCTCTGATAGTTGGATCCCAATATTCTTTGCTAGCCGTATTCCTCATTGGATCATACATAGCCTGAAAAAATATAAAAAGTTATTTAATCATGATTTGTCTTTGTAAATATAATCAAACATCTCATTAGATTTGCTTCCTAGAGGAAATTTATATTAATTTCCATTATGCCAACATTCTCCATTTCCTTTTTTTCTTTTTAAAATAATTAAATTGAATCGCCAACATATATAAAACAATTTTTTATCAAAAACTCTTTTTCACTTCCACCTAATCTAGACCACGAATAAGGTTCAAATTATTCTCACTTGATTCAATGAATTCATGAGAAGATAAATTGACCAGGGGTTCCCTTGAAAAACCTTTATCTTTTAACATTATTGAGTAATGTTTTTTGCTGAATCTTTGTGAGTTAAGAAGTTGGAAAGTTAAGAATTAGAGGTAAAAATATATTACTTTGCAGGCTAATAAAAGTAGTTGAGAAATTTTTGTTTAAACAGACTAAGTGTTAACAGAACACCAATATTTCCTTAAAATTAAGCGCGCCATGAAACAAATTTGGAACCGTTTTTATACATCACAATAATTATTGAAACTGACTTTAAAATATTTGAAAAATTCTTACTGTTTGTAATGTTATTTTCTAAATCAATGGGACATTGAAATATCCCAGTGGACATAATGTCTCACTCACTTCAATTTCAACTCCGTATAGGTTTGTTGTGTCATTTATGTGATTTCTATTTCCCATTTGCTAACTTGGCACTGTAATAAACACTCATTAGTCTATCTATTTTTAACGCAATTATAAAGTCCAAATTTAGAATATAGTATAATAAATTTAGGTACACATTAATTGTTGTCCCTAATCGTCCAAAGGTTGGTATAATGATACCTGTATCCAATAACGAGCTGAAGGTGCGATTCGCACGACCCGGTCGTTAATAATTTTATGAATTTTACTGGATCGGCTGTTAAACTTATTCATAAAAATTTTATCCATTAAACAATGCTTTATTACAGGGCTATTCAATTAACGGACCGTGGACCTATGGACACAATTTTAAGGAATTTTTAAATCTATGATTTTGAATTATTTGAATTTTATATATAAAATATATATACTTTTTCATTTTTTTCGATTGTTCACATTGATTATATTCTATAATTTACATTGTAAATTTTTAATTCACTTTTAAAAGCTTCCAAATGCAAGGTTGCACGTGTATCATTTTAAAAAATTTATTGGATGTGCTGATCAGACCACCTGCTAAAACTCCTCCTCCGAGCCTCTGGCCCGGTACCATCTCCAAATTTCTCTAGCTTGGTCCTTGACTAAATATAATTGAATAGCCCTGATTTATTATATAATAAATAATTGTTATGTAATAGAAAAATAATTCGTAGGCCTTGCACGACAAAAATGTCACCATGAAACCTTTTAAATGAGTCCACTATGTGTCATTTTTGTTTTTATGATATTCTTATAAGTGAAAATTACTTTGTTCTTGTTAAAAATATTTCACCTCATCACTGGTTGTATTTTTTTTTAGTCATTAACTATGATTTTCTGAAAATAAACTAATTAACTTTTTTCCTGTGTCAATTTCTACGCCATCAGTTTCTGTTATTTCATTTATTTAAATCATATTGTTAAATTATATTTTTAATAATGATTAGCAATAATTATACAAAAAATTCACCAGAAATTCATGTCAGTTATTAATTACGGATTTCATTGCCAAGTCTAACTGGTCTGAAATTGTTTCAAATCTATCAGCCATTGAACCAGAACCGCATGAAGTACCTTCTAATGACGAAAATGACATCGCACCAACAAAATATTAATCAATAGTAGTTTCTGATGACAGTGAATGAGTTTTATTAAGTGTAATTCAATTAATATTTATGTTTGTTTTGCTATTTTTTAAATATAAAAATATTATACGTTGAGTTGCGAGAATTGTCAGGTGTTTTTCAATTTACGCGGTTTTACATCTCAAAATTTAAAACTCGATTTACGCGGTTTTTTCAGGAACGTATTTTCCGCGTAAATCGGGGATTAGGTGTTTTTTAAATCACGAAAAAAATATTTAAAAAAGAAAAGTTTTCTAATCACCTTATTTTGCTTGTATGTATTTCCTCGAATTTATTATTTCTAAGATTATGCACTTTTCAGTTTATTATGTTTTTTAGGGTTAGATGACAGATAATCACGCGACACCTAAACGCACGAACATATAATCACAATAAATTATGCATTTTAAACTTAACCAATACATTTTTATTCACAAAAATTCAAAAAAAATTATAAGATAAATAAATTTCTTTTTTGTTCATGCAATAATTTATCTATACGTTCAATTAAATCAAATTAACAATTTTTTTACAGTTAAGATATATTTAAACTTATTGAATTTTTGTGATAAAAAGCATGAGGAAAAATGTGAAAAACGAAGATCAAATATAAATAGATATTAATACTTCTGATGAAAGATCTCCAACATCGGATTCCTCGGCCATGTTATCTCCAAGTTGCAATGAATACCACAAAGGGGCATCAATTAAGGCTACTCTAGCAAGTTCAATAACAACTTCACCGGTGATATCAACTTGCTCCGTTTCTTTGTCATAATCGTAGACGATTATTTCCAAGTCGATGTTTCGAATGTCCGATATTTTGAATGGCGAAAACACAAAGACTTGGTTCCATTTTGGATTGTTGCTGTTAGGCACTAATCTCGACCGACGATAATTTTGTTCACTACAAATTAGATGCAGGTTCATTTTAAAAGTTGGCAAATTAAGTCAAATAAGATTACTTTCTGTCTGGTAATAAATACATTTTAACAAATGTTGAACATAGAGCACTCAGTGGCTTGACTGGTGATGGCTTCAAGTTCTGCGCTTGAACAAGGGTTACCACCAAATTTTGGTTTTGTTTTGAATAAAATAGTTTTATCTATATTTAAAATTAGGATATTTTTTCAAAAAATTCTTAACCTGAAGTCTTGGCAATCGATCATCACATGAATTAGACATTTTTTTGGAGTAGTCTTAATTTTAATTTATTCATTTATTATATTAATAATAAGAATATCACTTATATTTTCCTCAATAGTTGCTACAGGTGACAATCTGAAGGAAATGAAAAATAAATTCACAATGATTGAAATGGGAAATGAGTGCCATAAAATCAACACAAAATATATAAATATCTCTGTAAAATATTAATTTTCCCCTTGAAATATAATCAATAAGCTAAGTTACTATTTATTTACACAAAACAGAAGACCTCGAAATAATTGTTGTGTACTTTTTTTATGGAATCTTGACGAATGAAAAATGCATTTGGCATTGAGGAATTTTGAGGATTTATTTCGTTTCATGCAGACACGAATGCAAAAGGTTTCTGTTTTATCATTATAATTACGAGGAAAATTCCATACCCAGATTTACAGCCGGCTCAGAGGGCGGGACTTCGGGGATTTTTCCCGTAGCTCGTCCTTTTATATTTCTAACAGGTATTAGTAGCTAGGGCAAGTCTTTGACACCAAAATGGTGTCAATAGAGTAGGACGTAACAAAACAGATAAATTTTGATATTATTATCGAGGAATTAGAAGTAAAAAAGTTTTTACAAAATAAGAATAAAAAATATTATTGAATATATTGAAATAAATATTTCATTAAATAAATTGATAAAATTATGTTTATGTATCATTTCTTCCTTTTTGGGAAAGGGCCATGGGCATCCGCAAGGGTGGGGCAAGAGGGGGCACATGCCCCCCCTCCTAGATTTTCCGAAACCATTCTATTTTTCGATTAATTGTTCCGCTATGCTTGGTTAAGTCAGTACTCACTCTGGCTGAGTTATTCAGTTCGTTTAAAAGGAGAAGTTTGCAAATTTTGCGTACTTTTTCCCCAGCTAGTAAATCGTGGTTTTCAAGGTGCATTCATCACAGGGCCTTTTACAAAATACAAAGATTTTCATGAAAGTGCCAAAAGTCATCAATCAAGTGCGTGGCATAAAAATGCACTGGCTTGTGCTGCAAAGTTTTTACAATTAAGGGAAAAGCCAGAATTGAACATTGAACATGAGCTAATCAAGTTGACTGAAGAAGCCATAAGGTAATAAATTGTTTCAATGGCCAATAAATCCATTGGATTTTCAATCATTGGATATGAGAGTGTTGACATACCTCGAAAAGAACAAATTTCCGTAGGAGTTTGTTTTGTGAATTCTAGCAGCACAGAAACTGTTATTCATGAAGAAAGTTTTTGACCACGTCCAAGAGGTCCTAAAAATCTTCTACACTCACAGACAAAATGCCGAAGAGTTTTTTATAAAGATGAATTCAAAACTCACACAGAAAACATCATAATGGAGTATCAAATTGAAAAGTTTGATGCTGAGGCAAGCACTTGATTTGAGATGTGGTCAAATAAAAAGTTGGATTTTGAAATCAAAAGTCACGATGGATTTAATACAATTCACAGACCTTTTCCTAGCTATTAAGAAAGCAGTTCTTATTGCTTTAACTTTGCCAGGGTCAACTTGCACGGTTGAAAGATCATTTAGCACACTGAGAAGAGTAAAAACGTGGCCAAGGTCAACAATGTGTGAAAATAGACTTTCTGGACTTTCTGATGAGTGTTCATCGTGACAGAATCAATGACAGTAAAAAAAGCGAAAAATAATGGACAAAGTGATCAATAAATTTAGTCAAGATCACAGACGTTTGCAGTTTCTTTTCAAAAAATAATATTTATGAATAAGTCTGTAATTTGGTTTTATAATTGAATAAATATTTATGGAAAATATACAAAAAAGAACTTATTCTACGTTTTTTTGATTCTGTTTATTCCTAAAATCACATTAATGTTCCAACGATAAAAATGACTTTAATTGAAATCATCAATATACTGATCATCAATTAATCTGATTGTATGTAGTAACAACTTTTTTTCGTAAATATCCTGATGATGACAGGAAAACTGTCGAAATATATCGTGAAAAGAATGTTTGATTGGCGTTATCTTATAAATAAAAATTATAATTAAAATATTTTGATATATTTGTTACAAATTAAAAATGATTTATTATTTAAATTATAATTTTAAAAAGATTTTTATTAAAAAGATTTAATTTGTTCATAAAATATATATTTTCTATAGTTATTCTATTTTAACCGATGACAGGAAAACTACCGAAATATATCGTAAGACATATGTTCGAGTTGCTCTTTCCTTGTTGTTTAATGGTTAATTGTGGCAATCAAGTAGTCGAAGTAATTTGAGCATGTCACATAAAAAATATCTTTTAAAATTACCCAAACATAGTATATTGAACTGCAAAGGGTTGAATTCAGTGTTGCATAACAATATGTTATGTAATGATGTCAAACTTATTACACGTCTCCGTAAGCAGTCTCACAACCATATTTTAGGTTTTATCTTTCTCCTTGATCTTGAATTCAACAAATTTTCAGCATCATTATGTTTTAAATCGACTCCGCGTTAAGCTTATACTGTGCTCAGACAATCGCAAACCTTCCTCAGGTGACTAACATGTCTGGAAAGAATTGATATCGATGACCATGCCGTCCAGTTGCACTTCGCATTTGAAAAACACGTGGTAGCGGACGGTATAGTGACTATGCTCATGGTCTTGCGACTATCGAGCACGAAATTGGCAAAAGGAAGTTTCGGGTTTCTCCATTCTCTATTTAAATGCGCCTTTCATGAGACAGTGTCACCATATAAACATGATTTTGGCGTAATATTACAAAAGAAAATAGCTTTGAGAAGGTTGCATCCTGAAATCGCAGCTATTCTTTTTATAGTTCTCTGGTTTCTTTCTGCTATACCAATCCCTTTTGGTATATAGACGCAACGATATTTCATCCTCACGTTCCATATATCCACAAAGTTTCTGAATTCTTGAGAGCAAAAACGGCCCATTGTCTAATAGAATTATTTCTACTGCGCCTCGTTTTAAGAACACCAAGTTTAATGCGTTTCGAACAGAATTTGAGTTATCACTAGCTACACGAAACCATTCACCAGGTACCTCCACACGCTCTTATAGAAGTTTATTGGCGCTAGATCAAATATTAGGTACTGGTTGCACGAATTTACGACATCCGTCTTCTTGGCCAAACAATGGATGCGATTGATGCACATATGATGGTTTTCGTGCATTCTAGACACTGGCGATATGGAAGCACTCGCAATGTAAGATACATGATAGAATGTCTGCCAGGTTTTTCTCTAATTTAACCAGGTCTATGCTTATATCAAGACATAGTTCCTTCTACAGTTGCTTGATCATGTCGAGTCCAACGCTTCATCAGCATTTCAGAGTTACAGCTGATTTTGGCTTTCCTTTTTCGTGACAAGATATTGTCAATTCATTTAAACACCGAAGCAGAATTTGTAATGACGACTAGTCTTCGGAGATTCCATCAAATTGATGCCTCGTAAAACCGCTTTTTATTCTGTGGCATCAACGTCCAGGTGGTCATCTTTCTTTCCCAAACATGGCGCGTCTTCAACAATATTTCCCTTGATTTCCAAGCAGACTCCAAAAATTAGATTGCTAGTGTCGAACCAAATTTTACCTTCATTACATTTATTCATTGGCCCTGTTCCTTAAACTGGATCTTCGTTTCCAGCACGATCAATCAGGTCTCTCATTAGCAACTTTTTCTGACAATCCTTTGTTAAATGGCCTTCCAAATCACAAGAGAAGCATTTGAATTGGCTTCTGTTTTTTCCGTTTGGCTGTGACATCGTTCATGGTCTCTTCTTTCCATATATGAGTTTCCTTTAAAATATCTTCTTCTAAACAACACTCGAGCTTTTCCGATTAGAGGCTCAATATAGCTATATCCGACCAGTCTATAGAGATCTTGATAGGTCAGTTGGGAGACCCACAACAAAGGTTACTCTTATCCCGTTTTTCCTCTTCTAGTCAGTTCTCCAAGACGTTTCATAGAGTCGAGATAGGAGTTGACGGATTCGATCGGTTGTCATTTTCTCAATCAAAACGCTTCATTGGCCGTATATGAACTAACGTCGAAAGTTTTCCCCGTGGCAGATTTGAACGCTGAATAACTTCCATGTGCAGCCTTTAATTGGTTTCTCCATATATCTAGAACTGTCGCATTAACTGGTTCATGTAATCGAAAGCTTCAAGTAATTGACTTTTCAATTCAAATTCCTCTGTCTCCAGAATATTTTGGGAAGAGATCCAAATTCTTCACTATGCTGTTGTTCCTTGGTTAATTGCAGTAATCAAAAAGTTGAAGTAATTTGAGCCTATACTTTATTAATTAGACAAAATAATATATCTGTTAACCCTTAAATGGACAATGACGTGTATACACGTCATACTACTGCGTTCTGGGAACAGTAACTAAAAAAGTGCGTCCGCGAAAGGGTTAAACGTAATATGTTGTACTGTGAAGTGTTGATTTCAGTGTTGCATAACAATCGCGCAGTTCAACATTATTATCCAATAGTGTCAAACTCATTAAATCGTTGCCATGTATGTTTAATTTTTATTCGAAAAATAATTTATTATTATAAAATGATTATTATTAAAAACCATTCATTCATATTTTCTTTATTTCTAATCATGAAATTTGATCTTGTTTTTTCTTTAAAAATTTTTTCAAGGAATTTATAATAATTTAAAAATTATTGGCAAAATTGTTTTATAATATTTAAAATTGATTTCTGAAGAAGAAATAGTGGAATAAATAAATATTTCAGGCCCATATGCTGCAATATTAGATGATTAGAATAGGCCCCGGTCAAAATTTTATTGGCATCCATTGTATCAGTTTTCACAGTTTGGATGCAAATAACTAAGTATAAAAATGAAGTGACACTGAATTCCTATTTTAACTCAATAACACTAACGTATTAGTTTCCCCGTCAATCCATTCTTATTACATTTTCCTCTTAAATCTTCTACATATTACTGATATGAGTATGCAAAGATTTCGTTCTTTCAAATACTTTTATCATATTTGAAAGCGTAAAAATAGTTTGCAACGAGTTGCAATGTCTTAGAGCTTATTCAAATGTACAACTCTAATTTTTCGACCATGATTAAAGAGAATATTTAAAAAGCGTAATACAAGAAATTCAGAAAATTAAAAATTTACATTCATAGTCCAGTTACTTACAAAGTACACACCTTGTTTATTTTAATATATATTTGGCAATAATATTTACATTAAGGCAATGATTGAAGAAGAATTATGTTCCTGCTTCTTTATTCTCTTCCCATCATCTGACATAATAATTGCACAATAATCATCCTATGATTTCTTGATAACTGATTTTTGATTAAATGAATGTAAAGTAAAAATATAAAGTAAAATGAAAAGAACGTAGAGGTAGATTACAACTATTTTGAAATCTCTGTTCCTTATTCTATTAGCACTTTCAAAATATTAGATTTAATACAAACATATTTTTATTTTTCATATTAATGAGAGTAAAATTAATTAATTTGATGTTAATAATTTGAACCGCATTTTTCATTAATTATATACTAAAAATTATCAACTTACTCGATGTTTCTTCTGACAATCAGTTCAACTTCAGGATCAAATTTGGAATCCAAGATTATTTCGTTAACATCTTCATATGTTAGATTTTTAAATGATCGAGCATTCCATTCAAGTACTTCATCCCCTATTAAAATGTTATAGTTATTAATGATGACAATGATAATGATTAATAATAATAATAATAATAATAATAATAATAATAATAATAATAATAATAATAATAATAATAATAATAATAATAATAATAATAATAATAACAATAATTATTATAATTATAATAATAAAATTCTTTATTTGCACAATAATTGGTTTAATCTTTATTAAAAATAAATATCACCACCTACAAAAGATAAAAATAGAAAACCAATTTGTAATAACCATTAAAACATAGTCTAGTAAACAATACCTGCCACTAGATTTCCATAAACATCTGCTATGCTTCCACGTTTTACTTTGGTTATAAAAGCTCCCAGACGACCAGATGGAGTTACTTTACCACCAATAACCTTTAGGCCTAAATCAAATAGAAGTAATTTAATTCAAATGAAATATTTCCTCAACAATTTAAATACATTCAATATTACAATATTGATATTATCGAAATAAGAAAGTTATTTCCCAGTTTATTCTTTTAAAGAGAATTAATAATTTATAAATTTACCTAATTCATTACTTTTCGAGATTTTTCAATATTTATTGAGATAAATCAATAAATGTTGAAAAAAACGGTAAAATTAATGGTAAAAATAAAGGAAATTTATTTAAAAAGGAAATCTCAATTCAACAACAAATCCTTAAAGGTATCATATAAACCGCTTTGCAAAGTCAATGTGATTGAGAGAGGGATAATTCAGTCAAACGCACTGGGTTTATTAGTTAATTATTCTATTATTACAATAAACAAGACTTTTTTCCTTTTAAATCAAGCATAAATGTCAGTTAAACTCGATACGCAGAGAACGATGGAAAAATAATTTTAATAATGAAGAATATCAGTGAGCTTTATAAAGATATTTTAGTAATACAAATTCAAGTAAATCCAATTGATTCAAACAATAATAAATACAATTAATTAAATTTGACTATTGATGTAATTGTCGATTTCAAATAGTTTTAACTGATTTAATATATAAATTTTACTTAAATTCTGTTTTGATTTATTACTATCACTTTACAATCGGCATTAATCATATTCTAGACCAGGGGTCGGCAGTCTACGGTGCGGCCCACCGAAGCACCAATATAATTTTAGGAAAAATAAACAAACTTAGAGCGTGAGCGTGCCGAAACGTGGGTGGTGACAAAAATGCGCGATAATAGAAGCATAGTAAATAGCTATTTTACTGCGCAGTTATAATCCCACCGACAATGACGTTCGCTTAACAAGTGTAACATTCTGTGTTCAGTTTTCGCAGAATCTAGACTATGAAACGCAATGTCGTACAACTCAAAGTTACACATAAAAATGATAATAATGGGCAAGGCTATTGGTAATTAAATCACGATCCCCTACAATCAATATTCAATTAGCAACGAATTACATGAGATTATTTATTGATTTTCATAAATAGTATTTGACACTGATTAAAACGGCAGACTGATATTTCATTTCTTTCATATGTGCCATAATTTTTTCGTTATTTACAATTCTATCAATATGGTATTAGTATTGTTGAGGTTGCATAATTATTAGAGAAATAAATGTTAAATACACGAAAATTGTGTGCAAAACAATTAAAAATCAAAATTTTAAAAATTATTTAACTACAAAAATAAGTCAATATTTAGTTCAATATTTATATGTGAAAACAGAGCAGATAGAAAATTAAAGGATTAAAACGAATATAATAATTTTAAATCGATCTGGTATCCCTGGGTGATGTTATTTAAGAAATTAATACTAAATAATTTAATTGATAAATAAAATTCCAAAGCTCCTCAAGCATGGTGGCAGTCTATCAAACAGGGATAGATAATCTAATTCCATTTATATTTTTTCGGGTTTCATCGCCAAGTAATTAAATTGTGAAAATGATTGATGAGGTGCGAGGCTGACATAAGGAAATGAACTGTAAAGAAAATTGACCGAAAAAATTTCAAGTAATTATTATTAAACGTGATTATTATCAAACTGTTGATCATAAAGGTGGAATTGAATTGATTATAATTGTTGTTAGATGAGACACTAAACATTTTGTTATTGCTCTATTGTTATTAAACTTATATTGTTCGGTATTATTGCTTTGATAAAGAACAAGCGGAGTCAGAAACAATTGTTTCCTGCCGAAACTATTTAATAACCCAGCATTATTATAACTTTAGCATCAATTCCTGGCATAAATATCTTAAACTCCTTTTATTGATATCACCCAATAATCCTTAACTGTTATTGTCACGAAACACTTATAATTAATAATTATTAAACAAATTACAGAACAGTAAATTCCATAACATTATTGAAAGATATAAACTAGTAATAAAATATGAATGCAAAAAGTTGTTATGATTGCAATGATTACAATATAGGAAACACCTCAATGGAATAATGAATATTGTATTTATAAAATCTGTAACTGACATAATAGTACTTCGCTTTTACAAGTTTCATAAATTTCAAATCTAATAATAGGCAAAGCTACTCACATTTTCTGTTCTAAATTAAGATATCTTTTTCATATTTCAGTTATATGGTAATATGTTAGTTAGAGACAAAACGACTGAACTGAAACTGTTATTGAATCTTTTATTTCATTTTGAATAGGAATAGTTATTTCTGTTAAACAAAATTTGAAGGTTTGTCAAGAGTTACTTAAGAGATTTTCATTCTTATAGTGTGGTGTATTAATATACTAAATGTATTTCATATCAAATTATAATGTTTTATATTTAAAGTTCTCTCAAGCATAACGTCTGGTCATACTGAGCGTTTTATTCGAACACAACGCCTGAGCGCTCTGTTGCAAATATTTTACAGAAAACATAATATTTCATATATCAATTTGTTCCGATTACGATTCCACGCATTAAATATATATGAATGTCGAAAGTAAGTTTTGGTATTTCTTTATTATTTTTTTGAAATAAGTAAATGTCATATTGAAAATGACGTATTTTTGTGTATCGTTTGTATGATGATTATATGTTTGTTTCGTTTGTTTGTATTGGTTAAAAATTAAGTTTAATGCGACGGGAAAAAGTAAATAGGATTACATTTTAAATTAATACTATTTATTAAGGTAAAAAGGTTTAAATTTCAAACTATAAATATTTACATTATTTTTATTTTAGCCATAGAAAATTGATTTTAACACACGAAAAATTATTCAATAACATTTACACTGAACATTTTAACTCTTAATTGCACGATTTTTTTAATTTATTTTGAATAAAATAAAATAACGTTCCTTTGACTGAATATATTATTGAGACGTGTGGCGCATCTAGCGGTCACTTTATGAACTAAATCCAGATAAAAATGTAATATAATTAACTACGATCTAGTGCCACGTTATTTTCATTCTGAACAAAAGAGCACAATAACCTCGAAAGGATACAGGGAAGTTTTGATAAGAAAAGCTAATACTTTTCATTTTACTATAAAATTAGCTATAACTTCAGAGGGAAAAGTTTTAAAATCGCACGCGCCATTTTGCAATAAACAAAACCAAGTGTCAACAAAAACTACAATGTAGATATTAATAAAACTGTAATGTTTAATGGTGAGATTTTGAAGCAATATATTAAAGAAATTATTTTAAATTTTCCAGAGACCAGTTTGCTCTATGACCCTATAATGCTTATAATGAACTTATATGGAATCTATGGTAAATAAAATGAGTCTTGAAATATTTTGAGAAATGCAATACTTCTATTATACTGGTTCCACCGAGATTAACTGATTTCTTGGAACTTTTAAATGTGGCATTCTCTCTCTTTTTCGATATTTATGGCCAAGTATGTGCCAAAAATAATTTCATTTATAAAAATACTCCAGATACAGCCGTCATCATAGATAAGAATGATAAACAACTTAAAAGTCGCGGTGAAAGTTCTTCTTCGTATGCCGAAATTTATGCAATTGCACGTAAAAAACACTAAAATCAAATTGTGTTCAAAATCAAATATTTTGCTCTAAAATTAAAAGAATAATTTCAAATTATGTTTATGTGAAATATCAATGTCTTTTATATTAAAAGAATTGAATTTAAGAATAAAAACTTTCATATTTTAATAAAGTACTTCAACGTTTCATTTCATCAGGCGTTCTATTCGAAAAGAAACTCCTTAGTTTTCAAAACCAAGAAATAAAACCTTCCCGGTATATAATGTCTATGTTCGGGGAATACTGTAGCAATCATCTTTACCAATAAAGTTAAATGTTCTGTTATAACTAGAAGTAATTTCCACTAAGTTTTCATTTTGAAGTGAAAAAACGGATATCTATTGCATATTTTATCTAATATGCGATTATTATTTCTAAAATTGCAATTATTAAAATATTTTCATTTTGTAACTTAAAGACTTGGAATAGCACTATTTAAAAAATTAAAAAATATTGCTTTTAAATAATAGTTCGACGCATCAAATATAATTCTAATGGCAACATACAAAGGTTTCTGTACATTTCACTTTAAAATTAGACAACAATATATGTTTTAGTTAAAAAATTCTGCATTGGATTTTTCGACAAGAAAATCAACTGCTTCGATTGTACAAAGCAAATATTTCTAATGAGCTTCAAAAAATATACAAATCTCTTTGTAAAGGTGAGTTTTCAAAGGTTTCGATTAGATTTCCTAGTGGTCAAATATTAATATAGTCTATTGCTTTGAACAAGTCTATACATTGTTTGACTGAAAATATCTCAAATTGTTTAAGATTATAGAGAAGTTCAAAACTAGCGCACTAAAAGAGTAGATTTCAAATGATGATGACATAATAACACCATTAAAACAAGAATTGAATTTCAAGGATATAAGTTCCTATAGAATATTTAAATTGATGACATAATCATCGATTAAAATAAAAAAAATAATAATAATTATACATTCATATATTTAAACAAAATTAAAAATAAAAAAAAATTATAGGGGTTTCTTGCAAATAAAAGACTCCCAATCGACCAAATATTTTGGTGAGAGTTGACGATTCATGTTGAGTTGGAGTCCACACATCTATCTACTAAGATCTATAAAATATATATTTTTGGGAAAATTCCTTTCTAATTCCAAACACTTTTAAAAAATAAAGTAATATGAAACAAATCCAAAAATCAAATTTTTGATGAATTTTTAGGTATTTTTTAATCCCGAAAAAATATTTAATTACAATATTTATGATAATGTCATAATTAAGAATAAATTAGCTATTTTAGCTGTCATTTACGTAACCAAGATTCTAAGCAAGAATTGAGAGTACTTGTAAATGAAGATTTAACGTACTGATTTTTATATAAAAATTTTGTTTGATTTTGAAAAATTATTAACTTTCGCAGGAGCAATTTACAAAAAAACGTTTATACTAGAATATAATTGTAATATATCGAAATTATATATTCAATTTAATAAGTTCTAAATGGCTTGAATGTAATTTAATGAATTTTTGTTTTACTGTTTGTGGACCAGGAAATATTGTTTAAATAAATAAATTGTTTTCATTTAATATAGGAATTTAATTAATTTAATCAATTTAATTTATTTTAGGGACTTTATTTAATATCAAATGTGTTTGTAAGCTTTCAAATAACCACAATTAAAGATAAAGATGTCGAGAGAAATCTCTAACAATCATAAATAATTCATCACCTAGGATGGCGGAACCTAAATCATTGGAAGACGCGTTATCTATTTGAGATTTCTGCAAGATCATATGTCCAATCATGTGTCTTTTGTCTTTGCTCATTTTCCAAATGACCGGCTGCTAAATAAATAAAACTTTATTCAATTTATTTGTTTGAATCAAGTGTTACTTTATTCACGAAATTCAATGTCGGTACTGGGTGGCGGGGCTGATTGTAACGGTTATTCATTCCATATTCTAAAGCATCATAATTATTAAAAATAAAATGTCTTATGAAATAATAAAATTTAAGTTTATTGATTGAAAGTGCAGTACATTTTTAAACACTGAACTTGTTAAGTCAAGGCATCATTGGTTTTGATCCCACTGCTAATGATTAATCTTTTTGCCTGTTCCCCGATCGTATAAAATAACAAATCTTAGGGAGCCCATAATTTATTATATATTTGTTAAAAAAACCCTACAGTTTTAATGCGTACTAAACCCCTGTCACATTACGCTTCTATACGCATACATCCTCTATCAAAAACTTACCTCTTGTGTTAAAAAGGTTGCACGTGTAACATGTCGCTCAAGTAAAAATTAAGGCAATGAACAATATTATAACCGAAAGGAAATTAACAAACTGCAGATTTCTAAACGAAGGGGAAATGGCCATTTTAACAATATTAATATATTTACTTACAATTCGATTTTTCAAATGGTATTTCTTTTTAATATTTTCCGTTTTAACTACCAAGTCAGAGTATTGTTTTTAAATATTTCATTGTAATATTCTCAATTAGGCAGAATATTAAATTAAAATGCTTGTGCACATTAAATAAGATTAATCAAAACAAATTAAAAATAACGAAATGGCGAGGAGAATATTTAAAGAAAGTTTTGATTCACAAATTATTCTAACTAATTAATAGATTTTTTAGATTTTTCATTGGTTTTTAGAGGATTTATTGTTAATAATTTTTCAAAGAAAAGTTATGTTTCTCTACATAAATAGTGTTGTATTTATTCGCAAAAAAGAATCACTTCATTTTTTATAAATTCTAAACAGTGATAAAAGGAAATATTTATATGAAATCTATCTCCACAACCCCTTTCACCAGGATTAGGTAATGTAAAATTTGATTAATCTGGATTATGTAAATTTAATTAAAAATCATCTATATAATATTTATTTATTTAGGTTTATTGTCGCACTAAGATTGTGAGAATATAATTAATTAAATAAATAATTAAATAAATTAAAGCAAAATAAAATATTAAATGAATGTGTCTTGTGAATTGATGTGGTATGTAAATTCATTATGCTTACAGTACTTGACTTTGAATAAAAATTCTCGTGAAGATTTGTTTAAATATTGGAAACAAATTGCATTGTTTTTGAATGTAATAAATATAAGTATTTAATTATGGATGTTTTAAATATTAAAAGTATAACTAACAATGGTGCAATTGTTTTTATGTCTATGTGCAAAGGTGAGAGGATATTTTTGCTTCAGGCTTTTATGAACTAAATTTTGAACCTCACTAAAAACACTAGAGTCGACAGTGTACCATAAGATTAGGTCAATGTGAAGTGAGTGTAATGAGGAATATTTTGTCTCTCTCTAAAAACACTGGAGGTGGTAGTGGGACACAAAGGTTAAGTCATAGGGTTTCAAGTGATTGCGAAACTTTGACTATATTAATGGGTATTTGGGTCTTAGGCATCTTATATTTGGAATTGTAGTTTTAGGTATTTTGTACAGTGAATTTATATCTCAGTATTTTATATTGGCAAGAAAGGGACTCAGATATATTTGGTCAAAGAATGTTTGAATAAGTAAATTAAGGGTTATATAATTTTAAATAAGTAAATTAAGGTTATATTAATTAATAAAAACAAATTAAGGTATTATATTTTAAATATGGCAATGTACATTAAGGTCTTAATTTAAAAAAGTAAATTAAATTAACATAAAATATTTTTAAGCAACGTGATTGACTTTAAAATTATAAATTAATTAATGTAAAGAAATTTTTTAAGCTAAATTTTATGAAAATATTTTTTTAATTAATAATAATTATTATTATAATAAATCAATCAACCAGGTATCAACAACTGATTCGGGTTTTAAGATAATTTTACTATCTGAATTGATATATCATGGTTTTTGTTGAATTTAGACTATAAAATTTTTCTTAACCATATAAAGTTTTTCTAACTATCGAAAGTACTTTAGTTAAAAATGTATTCAATTGCAATTACTTCAAACAAATTAATCAAGTTTATTTAAAACATTATTTGATAGATTACACTGAAGAAATGAAACTTTAGAGTTAGCTGTTAGTATCTGGTTGTTAGTACCTGTAACGATTATAAGAAAGAAGTTGTCCATATTTTGTTGGCAGATTTAAGAAGATCTTATTATAAGCAAATATGTGATGCATAATAAAGTTTATTATTGATTCTGTGTGTCTTTTTATTGTTAATTGGTAACTTAATTGGTGTTCTTTTTATGTGATTGTTAGTTGTTACTTAGTGAATGGTATCTAGTTGGTAGATTTATTATGATTATTATTATTATTTACAAAATTTATTTCATAAAACTCAGCTTAAAATATTTCTCATTCTACTACATTTCTTCAAAAAACTTTACATTAATTTAATTTAATTTACTTTTTTAAATTAAATTAAAATAATTAAAAAAATAATAACTTACTTCACTTTTTTAAAAATATATTATTATATAGATAATCTTTAATTAAATTTAAGTAATTCAGATTAATCCAGTTTAAATAAATTAATCTTGAGGGAGGATGGCTTATCAGGATGGCTTATTCCGTCAAATGTGTTTAATCATTTGTAAAAAATTTAAATTAAAAAAACTGATTTTTATAAGAAAAACTCCCAAAAATTAATTTACTAACAAATGATTCCATGGCAAGAATAAACTTGTTTCTCGTGAAATCAAATATATTTATCCTATCTGCTAACTCTTCTTTAAACTGGCATGTCTATATCATTTATAGTTAATTTTATATTTATTAATAATCATTATAATTAACACTAGATTTACGGACTGAGCCAATTTGACTCATTTAAAATTCTATTGCTACATATATATATATATATATATATATATATATATATATATATATATATATATATATATATATATATATATATATATATATATATATATATATATATATATATATATATATATATAATATATATATATATATATATATATATATATATATATATATATATATATATATATATATATATATATATATATATATATATATATACTGATTTATTAACTTTTGAATACATATGTTGGTTTTTAGGTACGTCATTAAATATAGGTAAATATTAATTATTCTCTTCTACCAACTCCCTCATTTCACATATCGAATTAAGTATACCTATTTTTACTGCTATTTTTACCCGTAAATCTAGTGTTATATAAAGACACTATAATTTGAAATTGGTAAAGAAATTAATATGAAAATAAAACTATGTTATATAAAAAATATTTGTTTAAAAAATAATGTTTAAATTAAAAAAACTTTTAAAATAATAATAATAATGATAACTTTGTAATTTGTTTAATAAATATATTTTATCTATGGTTTTTTCTATTCCACTTCCAATTCCGTATATCCTTAAATGATGTTCTAGTGGTGGTTTCGAATAATTAAACCATTGTCAGCTTTATTTAATTTATTAATTATTATTATTATTATTATCATTAATTATTATTATTATTATTATTATTATTATTATTATTATTATTATTATTATTATTATATTATTATTATTATTATTATTATTATTATTATTATTATTATTATTATTATTATTATTATTATTATTATTATTATTATTATTATTATTATTATTATTATTATTATTATTATTATACCTGAAAACAGCTGTGCCGAAAATTCGTGAATATCAAAAACATCGAAATCTTTATTGAGTCAAAGTGAATTTTTTTATAAGTACATTTAATATTAATATTAATATTATTATTATTATTTAAAACATTATTATTATTGTTATCATTATTTGAATTTACTAAATACTCGATCATTTTGAAATAAATTAGGATATCCATTAAAAAGTGCAACTTTCATCTCAAAATGCATTAGTATCGAGTCTAGGGAAATTGCAAAATTATTTAACTAGTATTAGAAAATAGCAGGAATTTTCGCCAAAACTCAGAATGTTTCATTTAATTTACAAGCATAATTAAACTTTGTTTAATACATTATTTATGAAATGAAGACAATAGAAATTCTAGAAAATATTTACAATTTAAGGATTTAAATAAAAATTAAATATCTAAACAATAAAACTAATGAAATTATTTATAATAATAATAATAATAATAATAATAATAATAATAATAATAATAATAATAATAATAATAATAATAATTATAATAATAATAATAATAATAATAATAATAATAATAATAATAATAATAATAATAATAATAATAATAATAATAATAATAATAATAATAATAATAATAATAATAATAATAATAATAATATTAACTATTATCAGAAATAATTATAATTACAAATTAAAAATTAATTATAATTATTATTATAATTACAAAATGTATTACTGGGTTCATTAGGTCCAGAAATTTGAGAAATTTTATCCATAATTTGATTTGGAAGAAAGAATATTGAAATAAATAGGAAGAGTGAAATTTCAAGAAATCAATGACAATTGTGAAATAAATTGTGAAATGTTCAAGTATATAGCTGTTACCAATTCAACAGATTGCGGCAACCGTTTTATTACATGTGGCAAATAAAATGTGTACAAGAAAATAATTATCCCATTTGTCAAAGCAATAATTCATAGTTTTGTTATTGATTATTAGAATTTAAGAGTTCTTGAAGAATGTTTTCAATAAAATGGTCAGAGATCTATAAATAATCGGTTGAGCAAATGGTGAAATGATTGAAATTTGTGAGTTATGGTCGCTCATTACTGATTGAATGTTTTATATAAATTGCTTTGAATATATTTTCTTTTCACCCTGTCGCTTTTACAATCAAAACCTCTAAAGAAAACATTTAAAAATAAATTAAACTCTCATTTATTCTGTTCACATGATTAGATTTGTATTTATTTACGATTCTCTCAACATATACATTTCCTTTGATTCATGCAAACAATTTGATCTGGCATTGCGAAATTCGAATTTCATTATGAAAGAAAACGTTTAAGGAAATAATGCTAATTAATCAAAGTCTCTGAAATAATTACGATAAAAAATTCACTCATAACAACAATGGGAAATTATTGAATAAATTAAAGATTAATAACATTTAATGGAAAATACAAAAATAAAGAACAAAGCCAAATTCATCACGAATTATCACAGGGACCTGCAGGCAGTTATATAAGAGATAATTTAAACTTTAGAAATTTTCCATTATATTTATTAAAAAGCTTCAAACCTACGAATCAGTAAACATATCGATGTTTTTTGGATATTCACGAATTTTCGGCACTGCCTTTTCAGGTGATTTTGAAATTGTATTTTAAGGAACCGCATAAGGAACCATTGATATAAATACGAAGTCCATTAGAAACCAAAGAAAACGTGATAAATTCCCTAAATGCTTTAGAAATGCAAGAATAAATAAGAGAATTGATATTAAATACTTTATTGTCTGCTACAAATACCATTTTAACCCCGATAAAAACTTCGTGAGAATAACATGATATTATTAAAAGAAAAATGGTATTTTAAGAAGAATACATTTTTAAAAAATTCACCAACATTTCAGTATATATAAAATATTAAATTATTGGTGAAGTAAAATTTAAAATACAATTTTTATAGAGATTTGGCTGGAATTTTAAATTATTTCTATGTACTATCAATAATTTATAACGTCCCCTCCCCTGACTAGTTTCCTTTTTATATATTGATAACACTTGGAGTTAGAAATAATCAACTGGAACCAAGCTTAATTCATTCTAAACCTAACACATGATTTGAATGAATTTTTTAAATTTCTCAATTCCAGGTTATTGTACAATATTCAGAAAGACATGAATAAAATCAACCATATATTTTTCAGAAAATTCTGAATTATATTCAGAGTAAATACCGTATTTTCGCGCATATAACCCGCGGGTTATACAAGTTTTTCCAAACGAATGGCAGCTGTGCGGGGTATACAAAGGTGCGGGGTTTACAAAATTTATTTTACTCATAAACATAGCATAACGGAAACTATGGACATACCGGTGGGTCTTTATACCTCCTATAGTTCGCTGTGTGGTTGTGAAATGTACATTGGAAAGCTTTATGAACATCTCATTATAAACCTCAAGAAAACAAATAGTACCGATGCGGCAGAGAATCTTTAATATACTAGTAATCAAATGTAACAAGTAGGTAAGCAACTAAACTAATTTGCCGATACCAGTAGTGTCGAAACGTATAGACTACAATGCATGCAATACAGCCGCAATCAATCGCCAGTCTCACTAATGTCACTGTCCTCGCTATAGTTAGTGAAGCCATCGAAACTCGTATCATATTCACTGTCTTCTTCAAATAAGCGAAGCATGTTGGCAACAGCAGTTGGGTCATAAATCGACTCTTCATCACTATCATCATCGTCAGTATCAGCGTTCACATTGTCGGCCGAAATGAAGCTGCCCTCTACTGCTGGCTCTGAATTAGCTTCACTAACTGTTAGCAGGCCAGCCTTCTTGAAACCATTGCGAATAGTTTCAGTGCTGATTTGCTGCCACGCTGCCAGAACCCATTTGCATACTTCAATGTACGTAGCACGTCTCTGCTTTCCTGATGGTGTGAATGTGTGTTCTCCTTCACTCATCCATTTCTCCCATTCGTTGCGGACAAAACACTTGAATGGATGATTAACAGCGATGTCAAGTGGCTGAAGCTTACATGTTAAGCCACCCGGAATGACAGCAATGTGCGCACCGGTCTTATTGATCTGTTTGTGAACAGACGGCTCTTTGTGTGCAGCCATTGCATCAAAAATCAACAACGACTTTGGCAGAAAGAATCCACCCTGTCTAGCACGAAAGCATCGTTCAGTCCACTCTTTCATCACGTCCGTGTTCATCCATCCTTTTTTGTTGCACAGTACGATTGCTCCCTGAGGCAGTTTCTCACGTGGCATTGTCACTCTTTTGAATATAATCAATGGTTTCAACTTCTCACCGGCAGCTGAGCACGCCAGGACAACCGTGAAGCAGGTGCGTTCATGTCCAGTTGTGGTAATAGCAACCGTTTTACAACCACTTTCCGCTACAGTGCGAGTTGCCGGAATATCAAAAGACATGGGTACCTCATCCATATTATAGACAGCAGAAGGATTTAAATTCTGTTCAACGATATCCTTTCTAACAAATTCCTGAAAGTCGTTAACTTTCACTTCCCAATTCTCTGGCAGTTTCTGGCCAACAGTTGTCCGTGCACGAACCGACAGCTGATTACGTGTCATGAATTTAAAAACCCAGTTGTTGCTACCAGTGAAATTATCCATCTTCATTTCAGCAGCCATTATTTTCGCCTTCAGTTTGATACCAACAGTTGACACTGCCCTGTTGTTTTCACGCTGAGAGCGAACCCATGCTGCGAGGTTTGTCTCCAGCTGTGGCCATCTAACCTTTCCCCCTCGACGAGCTCTTTTGCGGGGATTAATTTGCTGTAGACTTTCAATGTCTTTTCGCCATTCGCGAACTGACTTTTCATCAACGTCATACTGTCTTCCAGCAGCTCTATTGCCCTTTGTAGCAGCAACTGCACAAACTTGCAGCTTAAAATCGGCTGTATATGAATTACGCTTTGGCATTTTTAGGCTTAAAAGACTTTACTGAGTACTGATTAGAATTTATACACTTTTTTTATACACTTTAATTGCACGTGCTGCACACTATACGCTACGAAGTTCAAACTACAAGAATACCCGTGCTGCTGATTACCCCAGGAATTAATAGCCTACACAATAAGGCCGAGCACCAGCCGATGCACAATCAGGCCAATCGTAGGGCCCAGCTCAGCTGCTGCAGCAAATCTTTCTCCTACCATCACCAGATAACTAGGTCAACGACTTTCTGTCAAAACAACATACTACAGATACGACGTAGGCTCGTATCGTATTTCACACGCGTGTTGCACTCCATGTATCGCTTGTTGGAACAACAACTGCAGCACGATTGCGTCTCGAGGGACAGACGTCTGATAAGCAACAACCTTATGTACTGGTAGTTTACGGCAAGTCTCACTTTGCACATGCGGGGTATATAAGGGTGCGGGTCGTACGATTTTGTTTTTACTTATTTTGTAATTTGTGCAGGGTATACGCGTGTGCGGGTTATGCGCGTATGCGGGGTATATGCGCGAAAATACGGTAGTGTTGATTTATATAATATAGTATTCAATTTCTATTTCTTGTTTAAACGGTCGATTCCTGAATAGTTCTTCAATTCTATTATTATTATACTCTACCAGTGATTTATACACTTTAGTTATATTCATTTTTGTTGTGAATGTATAAATAGTGTATATATTTGCAAAATGCACTTGTTTAAAGCTATTAGCGGTTCTCAAAGTAGTGTCCGCGAAGTGTTTTCAGTAGGACCTTGGAAAACAAGCGCATATTTATTTATATTATATAACTGACTAAATTCTGCCGTAATCCCACCCCCCCCACTATATCTGTGAGTGTGGGTCGGCTTTTTCTACACAACTTACTAATAAAATGACAAAATATCCATATATTTAGTATATATAGAGATTTTGTCATTTTATTGTCAGAGATCAATTATGATAAAACCTTTACTTTCGTACAATATACCGATCCTATATTTCCAAAATCGGAATGTGGATAGAGAAAAAACTAAAATGCCTTTCATTTAAAATTTTCACGGTTTCATCGGAGCATCAATTTTGTTTCGATTATAAGAAATTTCACTCTGATATCTAATCATTTTTTTGTGACAGAAATATTCAATAGTTTTTGCCTCCATCAATATTTAAACTTTTCACCGATTCCCATAATAATAAGACTGCCTAGGAAGAAATGAGTCAACCAACAGCAAAGAGAAAAACTTATCTCTGATTATGCAAACACATTACAATAGATATAATTTTACATATTTTTATTTTTAAACAGAGAAATATGGAAAAATTTAAGTTGATGACAACCACAATTCTAAACTAATTCTTTATTATTAACCCTTTCGCGGACGCACTTTTTTAGTTGCTGTTCCCAGAACGCAGTAGTATGACGTGTATACACGTCATTGTTCATTAAAGGGTTAAAAGAGATTTTTCCAAATTTCAACACTGATTTCTTTTCAATTGACATTGTATTTATTAAAAGGCTTGACTATGAATCAGTAAATCAGCTCTTTTGATATTCACGAATTTCAAGTGACTTTGATTCTTTAATCCTTTAATCATTTGTTTTTCAAAAGCTTAAACCAATTTTATATTATTTGGCTAAATTCTTTCACTTTTAATCTATAAAAATCTTCATTTTATAGTAAATGAAAATAAGAATTAATAATTCTAGTGGTTCAAGAAACACAAATCAGTTAGCCATAAATGACCAATTAGCCACGGCACACAGTTTGGACAATACTGGGTTAGATAAACAAGATAATATAAATTTATTCATAAAAATCTCTAATATTTTTGTAATATTTATGTATAATCCTAGCATATGTTTTGCCTGTTCAATAAAAGTTCAAAAGGCCCAAAATAATATTAAAAGTGACCATTCACAAAATACACTATCCAAATTTTTGACAAACTCCCAAGCATACATTCCAAAAATTATCATTTTAAAGTTATAAACCATTCTGAATTTTTGTATTTTGGAATATTAGTAACGAAATTATGACCTGTCTTTTATAAAAATAAGGTTTATATGAATACTTAGAAAGATGAACTAAATATAGATCACTAGGCGCAATCGTACTAATAAGACAGGCGGAATGAAAGTTGAACCAGAATGTGTTAGAAGGTTTCCATTAATTGAAACAAATTCTTTTACTTGCTCCAGCCGAGGGACTGAGATCCGAAATTATGAACACTTTTTATAATAACTTGCTGTATTCAATTTTTGAAAGATTTCTAGTGCCCAAGAGAACTCCATTCATTTTAACTACTAAATTTTGTTAACCAAATTTGGTGCTCTTCAGTCATCCTACGCTGCTCTGGAACTTATCGTGTTCATTTTTCTAAATTGGTTCATGATGATATGGTTCATAAGCTTATTGATTATATTCAATAGAAAATATTATTTCTCTATTTTTCTCTGAATACTCTTACTTTATTTTGACTTTTCGAATTTAAATAACTTCACAATAGTAGATTTAAAATTTAAATTAAAATAATCTCACTTTTAAAAAGTTCTGATTTAAATTAATATTAATAAACAAGTCTTTCTGAACCGACACAAATATTTTAATCAAAGGGTTTTCAATTTACGACTCTCAAAAATTCAAAGCATTTTTTATTTGTTAAAATTTAAATTCAAATGTTTCCGAAAACTATAACTTTTCACATAATTGAATTTTAAACAAAATTTTTATATATTTTCAGGCTCCTAAATTTAATAATCTTTACTTAATTTTCGAAAATAAAAAATGTAAAAACATTTTTTTATTAATTTAAATAAAAGACCATTTTTAAAAGATATTTTTGAAATAGAACGATAGACTCTTATTATATTTATTTTATATTTAAACTCACAAAAACCTTCTTGTGATGCATATAGACCAGTATCAGTTGCTTTCCTATAAATTTCAGTTTCAAAATGCGCTTCACACTTTTCAATTAGGAAATCAAAATGTGAAATTTTAAAATTAATTTCCTTTTTGAATGATTTAAATTTAAGTCATAACATCACCTATAACAATAGTCGTACAAACAATCGCACTAAGATTTATTTTGAATCATAACATTGTGCAAACAAAAGGGCCGTAACAAGTCATCATTGCGCCCTGTGTGGTTCATATTTCTGGCGCCCCAACACGCGAATTCAAGACACCTTACTATAATAATTATAATGTTCATGTTAAGATTGTTAACTACGTATTCATCTCCAGCTATTATAATAGGTAGTAATGCTCGTAAAATTCTGTTGCTAATTGAAAAAATGACAGGAACCCATTTTGTGGACTAATATTTTACAAAATACACACCCGCGAAGGCACGCTGATGGAACAGTCCAACCAATAATGTTAAAGATAAGCTAGTAAGGTATCGTTTTTTTTGTACACGCCATTTGATAATTGTTTTATTTATATTTTTTTTATTTTTTGGTAACATTAAAAATATGTTACATCCCAATTTTGCGCCCGTTTCAGATGTGCACCCTGTGTGACTGCACTTCTACCACCACTCTTCTTATTGGCCTGGCAAACAAGTTTTATTGAGATATTGTGTCAAAGGCGACTCCTTTCGCACATCCTGGTTAATATAGCTCAAATACTGGAAATGTTTTTCAAAACAACTTAGAAGATGTTCTAGTAACATCTGACACTAAGGATTGTCTTCTATATACAAAACTTGGAGTCTTTAATTCATAAGCAAGTTATTTTTTTATTTAATTAATTTTTCAAGTACAGTGAGGAGAGTAAAAATAAATTTATATTTTGTATTAGAACTAATAAAAATTAATGAATCAGCAGGTAATATTCATGGTGATTTACAAAATGTATATATGGTGGGCTTTATCCGCCAAGAGCAACAATATTTAGATATTCATTCTCAAGTATAGTTACAAACAGCGACAGTTCAACAATACGTTATACATTTGATAAAAAACAACATAAGTTTAAAATAACAGTTCTAATGTCTTGTATACATCATTTTTGAAATATACCTTCTTGATCATGCTTATATGGTGTTAATAAAGATATGGATTTATTTTTCAGCATATACATAAAAAGTTAATGATAAATATAATTTGTTTTAATACCTCAAATATTTTTTTTATATCAATGATAACTATCAGTAAGACGCTGTCACTAGATATATTTTCTCTAAATTGGAAAATTCACACAAATCCAGTGGAAAAACATTTGAAAATTAATATTTTATAACCTTTATCCGTCGTGATATGGAAAAGTAAAATAAAGCAAGTTATTTTCATTATATTTTTGTCATTCTGTGCAGTATAGAAATGTACTAAAATACATCTAAAGAAACCAAAAGTTCATTCAATTGACCCACTTTTTATTCTTTTATGAATTCATCCAATCGATGGTTATTATGTGTTTAAAAAAGAAAGTAAGGAAAATAATTTTTTCTAACAAACATGAGGTTATTGAACCTTGCTGCACTTTATAAGGTGGATTCAGGCTGAAGACTGCAAATATCACGCTAGAAAGTCTTTTGGTCATTTTCAGTGTGTTGTTATATTCCGATGATGATTATGTCGCATAATACTGCAAACCTTTTCGTAAGATCTTATATAAAAAATGTTTTGTTTCAATACGTATTTTAGTCGCACCAAATACAAATAACCAAGACAAGAACACAAAGATTAATAATAGAATTATGATTAAAATCCACCGAAAGAACAGCACCTGACAACCACAAAAAGCAAATAAATAGAGGTATTATTACGTATGTTACAAGTTTTTGTGAAAATGCAATGTGATTTTTTTTAATTAATGGCACTAAATATTTTTAATATTAGTCTAGCATATGTTCATAAAAATATGTATTAAATTTGTGGAATAAAAGTTATCTGTAAGCATGTAAAAGTACATCTGCAATATTTTATACTCTAATCCTATAATGATATATTTTTAAGGCATATAAACAACCTTTATTTTATCCTATGGATAGCCCATAAGTCCTAAAGACATAAAAACAGAATTCAATTTCAATGAATATTAATATTGAAATAAAATGATTTGATATTTAAAATACGAATTTATTCAATTTTAAATTCCTAAGTTACCTTTTTCCTAATATGTGAAAAATGCCACAATATGTAATTTTTAATAAATTCCATTTAAATATTATAATGCAAATTAATGATTTAGAATCTTTCCTTTAGGACCATTGAAATGCATAAAGAAATGGTTTAAAATAAATAATTTGTCACTTATTAATCAATTAAAGATTAAAACATAAAAACTTTATGAAAGAATAAAAAATTTAATTTTTTTTAATTACCAAACCGAAAATAAATAAGAAATAAACGTAATTAACTATTCATGATAGGCTATTGTAGAATAGATTAATGGTATATATATTTAGAGAACTGAATTCTTTTTCATTATTCCGAAATTTATGAGCACTGATTATATGGATAAGTTAAAATTAATGATAAAAATATATAATTAAATTAATTTTTACCTCAGATTGAAAGAGAATAATATTTTATAGATATCAAAGACTGGTAAAATATTATTTTAGTAAAAAATAATATGAGCTAACTTCAAATAATTTTTATTTTTTCATAAAGAACACTACAATGGTTTTACTTGAGAACCAAATAGCGATTAAAGGTATCTGAAAATCTTTTACAAACTTACTATTAAAATAAGTTTTTTTTAATTTTTTTTTATTTTATATTTATTTTTTTATAGCAATAAAAATTAACTATTTCCATTTATTGGCATTGTATACGTTGTATATTTCTTACAGATATATAGCTTCAAAATTCAATAATATCTTTTACAGAAATGTTTTTTCACTGCTTTATGTTGTATCAGTTACCGGTGGTAATTGCAAATATTCTATTGCAAATGAGTTCAAATGACAAAATGCAATTCAAATATCATTACTTATCATTTTAACATGTATTGAAAATTAAAATTGATAATTAACATACAAATTTACACCCAGTTGTGCAATGTTTTCTTGACTTTATGTTATTTTATGTTAGTTTTTAGTATAGATTAATAATTTGATATAGACTTGATTAATTTATCCATGCATTCAATGTAACCATAGTTATTTAGGTAAAAAAATATAACTCAGTATGAGTGTTAACAAATGTTCTTTTGAACAAATTAATTAAGTAATTATTACATCATTCTGACCAATCATGAGAGATGATACCATTTCATTAAAACAAACATTTAACTAATATGGCATGACTAGGAATGTAACACAGTAAATATCCCACTAAAAATCATATTTAGGAACCATTCATTTGTAAAATTTTCATATTTTTAAACATTTATTTTTTTATCTTTATTTTTCTTTGTCTTCATTTAATTTTAGATTATAGATCAATATTTTTTTCTATAGTCTATAAAGAATAGAACAATTAATTTGTTATTTTGAGCATTAACGAGAATTTAGCATTAATGTGGGTTTAACCCTATGGTCTATTTACGCCATAAATACATTTTATACATTACCATGCAATTTTTATATATTATAATTGTGTAGGGTGTTAGTTGGAATATTTCACATGATTGAGATTATTCAAGTCTAACTCCTTATGTTTTTACAAAAACAAAAAATTGGATTTAGATAACTTAATTTAATTATAAAAAAAGTATTCTACCTCGTTCTGACACACTCTCAATGTCATGATCCCTATCATCACAACTTGTACAATCAATTGAGGTTTGAATATCTTCTTCACTACTACTGAAAGAGCTTTGCTGTGGATATCTGTTGTTGTATTTATTATTATAGTCTGGTACGTCAGTGTAAGGACTGTAAATCGAACTGTCTTCATTTGGTGGAGTTCTAGATGTCACCCGCTTAATCATATTTGGCTCTGAAGCTGGATCACTACTCATTGAATCATTTCTATATCCCTGGTGCATTCGCCTTTGGCGCATTTGATGACTATTATGAGCTGGTCGAGGACTGGTATCATACATTTCTTGGGGAGAAAAATGCATTCCTCTAGGAGAGCTTTGTACTCTGGTGGGTGGACTGCATGAATGTGGAGGGTATTGCATAAATGGATAATGTTGCTTTGACTTTTGATTTCCGGACTGTTGCGCCCCTTTTATCATATCTGTAGTTATACGAGGCAACTGTCGTTGAGATCCTGAGTGAGAACTTCTTACAGGCCTAGGAGGCACTTTTGGTGGAATATTTTCATGGGACACCGAATGATTGAAATATGAATAACTGAAATAAATTAAATTACTTTCAATTTAGAACACTAAAATGAAATTAATACGAATTTAATTTAATTCTCTAACTTGTTATTTATTTAGTATTTTTAAATTAATTGATGAATTCTAAAACGAGACTGAAATATGTAAATTTACTTAACGACATTTTGTTCAAAAATATTTGATGGAAAAATTCTCAAAAAATGTTTTATTATTAATTTTCATTTAAATATATTAGGTAATTTCAATTTTTCATTTTTATTATTATGAACTAAAACTCTAATTCAATGAAATTATTAGATTTTCAAATACCATTCTAATTAAAGAAATGTATTTATTAATCATATAATTAAAATATTTCACCAGGTTCCTTACATATCTGAAAAACTTTAAATAAAAACTTGGGTTACAATTGATCCATAATATATTTTCATCCTTTTCCAATAAGGTTTTTCACTTTGTATCACATTTTTCATTCCCTCATACTTTGAGTTTTCATACTTTGATTTGGTCTTGAAGAAGTCAACCAGCAAATTTGTAAATTTCCTATATTTTCCTAGTTTATATTTGAACTCATATTCTATAAGGCATTTGTACTTTCAGTTGTTTATCACTCTTGTCTAATTGGACATTCTAAATATTATCTAATGCTAACCCAATCAACTGTTTTATGTTATATTAAATTATATTTCAATACAATTAATATTTTCTGATGTGTAAAAATGTACGAAATATAAAATTGGTACTTGTTCATTATCGGGACCCCCAATAAAAAAAATAATAATAATTAATAAATTATAAACTTGTTGAATGTGACCAGTACCCTAGTGAGCAATACCCATTGGGGGACAGAATATTTTGTCGGATAAACTCGGAGTATACCTTTTTTTTGATACACATATTATATTTTTTTACTGGGGTCCCGATAATGAACAAGTAAAATTTGGAAACCAGCAGGCGAATTTAGAAAGAAAGTGGAATATCATAAGCAGGGCCGTCGAGAGCCAGGCCTATTTATTACTTATGAAATTCCATGATACATATAAACTTAAATTATCACAAACTTAGATTTTTAAAATTATTTAATTATATAAAAATGCCAAATATGATTATATCACGGGCCCGTAAGTAAGTAAGTTCTTGAAAGGAATGTGAAAGACAATGGAATGTGAATCATTATGATAATAAGGAAGAAAGATCAAAAATAACAAAGAAAAAAGTGCATTAATAATAAATAGAAAATATAATTAATAGAGATAAAAAATTATTCTAAAGTCAAAATTAAGTAGCTTATAAGAAGTGACTTGCAAAGATGAATAAAAAATATATATTTTGCATTGAAGCTCCATATTGTAGTTTGCACTAATCATGAGTCTCGACTTACAAGGAACCAATAAACCGCCTAACTCGAGGGATACCTTTATATAAATAATTTAAAATAATGTTGATATCAACACATTTTAATATATTATTGAATGACAGTTGTAATTCCCACTGACAAAATTAATAATATGTGCAATAATAGTAAACCAAAATGTGTTGGATTAGTAATATATAATCCTAGATAATAAAGAAATGGTTAACATTGAGTTGATTAAACATTTGTCAAAATATATGAAATACTAGTTTAGGAATATAAAACTAATTGGTACAATATATTTATTGGATTCCACATCTTTGAATAAAGTGATTCTTGTATTTGCGAATTTAGGAATGGCATTGCATTTCATTGGATACGACTCTCCCGACTTCGTTCTGTTTGAATATTCAATTGCGATTATGCAATCTCCATGATTTGAATTGAGCGTAATTGCTGATTTGAACTTAACCTACCCATGTTCTGTGATCTGACGACGAGAAGAAGTACGAGCACCAGCTTTACGAGATTTATCGTTCGTAATGTTGGGGTTAGCGCAAAAACCAAAAATTCATATATAAAAGAAAAGCATAACAAAAATGGGTTAAATCAATAAAAGTGCAAAATTAATTAAAATTTAATAAAAATCAAATATCAATATTGAACGGAGGTATCGGGTATGGTTGAAGGCCAAATTGATAGACAAGTTCAGAAATTATAATAAAAATTTAATAAGGTATTCACAAGGAAAGTTAATGCGAAAAAAACAAATCAATTAAAATTAATTAATTGGTAATGGAAAACCCGAGCCAATGGGAAACCCGAGCCCATGGGAAACCCGATGCGCGGTGAGACCCGAGCAACAAGATAAAAGAAGGAATATGTTGAGCCCTAATCAAGGGTAAACAAATTAAAGTTATCTAAAAACCCTCAAATATTGATTTTGGGTCCCGGAGTAATAATTTAGCGCAATTTTCTAGATAATTGGCCTCTCATAAAAGTATAAAAAGAAACCTCAGAAGTGAAAAAGCCGCCATTTGGTCGAAGAGAGAAAAGAAAAGCAAAGAAGCACAATCCGGCGATCAATAATTTGAAAGAGAAACATATTAATTCAAAAAAGGTAAGACTCGAACTAGAAAAGGTGATTACCCCTTGGGTTTTTCTACCTTATCGAGTGAAAAGTATCTAGAGAGAAAGGTGCAAATAGTGACAAATTGTAATTGTGATAAAGATTTGTTATTTGGCTGAATAAGAACACGAGGAGTCAGAGAAAGAACCGACTTCAAATAAAAACCCAACAGTAATGTCCATTCAATATATTGGTGAAGCATTTCTTTGATCCACAAATTATTCCAATTCAAGAAGTTTGAGCACATTTTTATTGATTAAAAAGATGGAGAGGTTTGAAAAGAAGTCTATAGATAAGAATATTAAAACAATGCCTTTTAATTTAATTAATTTAATAATGAATTTGCAATTTAATTATTAAATTAATATATTTATTAATTTAAAAGTCAGAGGAACTTACACTAGATAAGAAGATATGCTTGTTTTACCGTATTATTTTTTTATCTATTAGTTGAGAGACAAAGTATTACAAAGATTTTGATATTTACTTGACCAAAGTTTTTCATGAAATTGTGAATTTGAAAATCACTTCTAAAAAATAAGGAAAACAGTTATAAATCAGGAAGATATTATTGGTTAATTAATTGCAAAAACAGTAGGAAGAAATTTCGAAAATGCCAAATTTTGATTTGAGAGAAATTGTTTGATGCTCACTGATCAAAGTTTTAGTCAATTTGTAGTAAATCCAAAATAAAATGAAATCTTCAGTTACTTTATCAGTTTTTATTCACAAAACAAATATTTTACAAGACTTTATACACAATTCTGTCAATCTTTAAAAGAAAATTGGCAGTAACAAATATTCTATCTGGAGAAAAAATACATCTTATTACTCTCTTCGCAAACTTCTCTGATGTCTGTATGTTTGTATGTGCCACGCAAATTTTGTAATGCAAATTAACCTACTTTCCGTGATCGGATTAAGCTGAAATTTGGCAAGTAGATCAATTCGATCACGGAAAGTGGGTTAATTTAAAAAATATTGATAAGTTAAATCTAGTGTTATTTCCTTATTTCAATTTAAATTCTTATCTATTCATTAACTTCGGATTAAAGAGATAACGTAATTATATCTAAAATATGTTATATAAGTTTAAACCTTATGTCGATATAGGTACTTAAAGTACAACATAGTATGAACAATTTCCTTATGGAGATTTCGAGTTGACATTTTTCAATATATCATATGAAATATAATATAAATTAAGAGAGTGAAATATAGAGAGAGTTTCAAAAACCATGATTTTTATGGTTGATTTTTTATAAATTGTTTTCATTCTTTAATTGAATCATTTTTTCAAGGTACATTTGAAAATTAGTAGTTCTGTGGAAAAGCTTGATTAGCAAAAAGGTAAACAAGTATGACTAAATCGTACTCTATTTGCAATATCCAAATATTGGAACATTACAATTTTTTTCCTTTCATATAAAATATTATAAATAATTTACCTGATTTTTGTAAAAATTATTTAATAAAAAAATATTTTATTAAAAAATAAAAGAAAATTTTTAATAAAAAATATTTTATCTTGTTATTTTAATATTTAATATGGAGGTCTTAAATAATAAATTACAGATTAAAATGCATGTAGAAAGTAATTTAATATTTCATAAAAATAAAATATAAAATGAAAAAAATATTTTTCTATAAAATGAGTGATGAACTATGGTAATTACGAATATTGTTAATATTTTATTAATATTATATTAAAATATTGTTATATTTGATTTAAAGTGTATGGAAATCTTTTCAAAGTTTTCTATGTATCTAAAAGTACACTATCAATCAAAATCAAATATGTCAAGCCGGTCGTTGCAATATTTTCTTTGCAAAATAATTCAAATTAGACTGATGTCTTGAACCACAAAATTCGAGACAATTCAGTATTTTTAAACCATTTTCTCTAAACATTTTATGTCTCACATTTTGAAAAGATTTTTAAAATTTCTTATGCCATATGCTACTGTTTAATATTTTACTTTTTATTTTTGTGAATTATTTTGCAGAAGCAAATTCTTAACACAAAAAGTACAAAGGTTCTTAGAAGACTCGGTGTGCATATTGATAAGTCATGTCAGTTAGTTAAGGATTTTTCTGTTTAATAAGCATGTTATCATTGATATCATTTCGTTTAAATTTTATAGAATAACGGAACATATTAATATGTGAATAATTGATCTTTGATATTGATTTAAAATAAAATTTGTAAAAATTATGTTTCGTAATATTTATTACCCATCTAGGTAAAACCAAGCTTTGAATATATTCCATCTCATTTGCTTATTCGTGTAAATAGTGAAATATGCCCAGGTTTTGCAAATTCTTATGTAATTAATTGCAAAGTTGGTTACAAGAATAGAAATAATAGAAATAAAAAGTAAAATGGATAAAATTCGTAATTACAATTTATATTAATTACCAAAAAACAAATTACGAAAAATTAACAATTTATTATTTCTCTTTTCGTTTTATCAATTTATTTAAATCCTGATTTCACACTTTGGAACATTGAAATATATTAGTGATTTAAAAATAACTAATAAAAAATTGAAAACTATTAGATCTAATATTATAAATATAAATTTAATTATATTTGACATTGCTATTGATAAATTTACATATATCTTTGAATATACACAAGAAGAACAAATAAAATAATTATATTTTTTTCTTATAGATTAAAAGTTGATATACATCACGTCAGTATTTTTTATTTTTTTATACTTGAGTCGTTTATTTTGAAAGTGATATATGCCACTTTTATGCAATCTTGAAATATTATGTTTTGCTTTTTAATATGCATAACAGCAATATTTATTTATGCAAAATTTTTAATGATTTTCAAAGTGACTTAAATCACTTTCAAAATAAGTGATTCATTTGATTCTTTTACTGTGATATTCACAGTGTCAAAATTTTGAATTTTGTTTATTATTATTATTATTAAAAAACGTCACTCAAATATACGTTTCAAGATATGTTTCGACAGCTTTTCTGTCATCATCGTGTAGGATAGAAAGAACTTTAGATATTATAGATTTAATAAACAAATTACATTTTGTTATTAAAAAATACTTTTCATTTTTAATTTCATTTAAATAGTAATTTATTTTTTACTTTAAACTATATTCATAAATATTATATAAGATTTTTTTTTCAAATTTCACCAGTGATTTCTTTTCCATTGACATTGTATTTATTAAAAAATATTTAAAAAATTTTATTATAATTGTAATTTTAACATAGACAATCTATAAATTTTAAAATCCAACCGTAGTTTCAAATTTATTGATAAACATATTGCGCACTATGAACGAATTAAAAAGATTTTAAAATTTAAATTCGCCAGCAAATTGCTTAAGTTCCGAGTACAGCAATACCAACACAAACTTATATTCATCGTCCTTACGCGTACCCTTACAATTATTTATATCACCATCCGATGTGCACACACTTATCAAAATACACTTAGACATTCTCAAGCAAGAATACTTAAGATTCTTAATACAGTCACTTTCATCATCATTAATAAAAATGATTTTTAATAATAATAATAGTCATATTAATAATAATAATAATAATAATAATAATAATAATAATAATAATAATAATAATAATAATAATAATAATAATAATAATAATAATAATAATAATAATAATAATAATAATAATAATAATAATAATAATAGTAATAATAATAATATTAATAATAATAATAATAGTAATAATAATAATATTAATAATAATAATAATAATAATAATAATAATAATAATAATAATAATAATAATAATAATAATAATAATAATAATAATAATAATAATAATAACCTTTCTAATTGTGGGCTCATAGATATATTTGTTTGTTTTCTGCGAGTATTAAAAAGATTAGCATCCGTTACAAAATCTTGATCATATAATGGATCATAGGATCGGTGAAGAGAATCACGACGCTGTTCTCTCATTCCGTCTGAATAGCTGGAATTGGTTTCTGAAATTTTCGGATAATGAATATTGTCATAAGACTCAATAGGATAAGATGAATTGTATTTAGATTGGTCGACATCATCTGATCGGTCTCGAGGCTTATGCATTTGATGAATGTCAGATCCAGGAAGACTCATTGGTGAAGCAGATTGTTGATAATTTGATCTGGGTGGAATTGAAGGCAGTCTTTTGTGACCATGACGCGGAAGGTTGGAGTTATGCGAGTAATCCGAGTCAGGCTTGTGAAAGTCTGTTTTAATTTGAGAATTATTCATGTTAGACATTGATCTTTGAGCAGCTTGTCCTTCAGATAGTGAGTATTGTCTGGCAAAATAAAAATACTAATCAATCTCGATTGCAGATGCAGGGCAGACATCATTTGTAATGTTAATATTAGTAGAGAATGTTTTCTGGATATTCACTGCTGTTTCTATGTAGCAGTGAATATAAACAATGAAAAGTTGGAGATTGTGTGTATGCATAAAACGAATCGTATAAAGAATGCTCAATTCTCTATTTCTTGATACTTGTGAGTTCAATGACGATTATTCATTGGATAGTCGTCTAGCTACGACTGAAGTCTAGGAATTTGATCCTCAGTTTTTTTAGTTGTGTTCTCTAATGGTTATTAGAGTTGTTTCCTTGATATAAATTTAGAAGTGTATTTATTTTATTTTGTATCCGTACTTTTGTGGTGATGTCTGCACAGTTTATTTTAGTTGTGATAAAGACAAAAAATTGAATAGTTTCTACAATGCCAAATTTATTTCAATAGAAATCCAGAAAAGATTAAAATCTTGATTAAAAAATAATTTTTGAAAACAAAAAAGAAATAAAAGATATAACAAATTATAATATTATCATTATCACTATTATTATTATTATTATTATATTATTATTATTATTATTATTATTATTATTATTATTATTATTATTATTATTATTATTATTATTATTATTATTATTATTATTATTATTATTATTATTATTATTATTATTATTAAATAAACAAAAATATGATATTGATATAAATATTTGAAAACGCCAATGGAGCATCACTTATACTATATGTTTCGACAGGTTCATGGTGTTGTTTGCTAGAACTCTGGCCTTCCAATTTGTATAAAAAATAAATACTGAACATTGAGGGAAGCTCTGGTAAACAACACAAAAAAGAAAGCATTTGCACAATGGAAAACTGCCAGACTTCGAAGGAAATATGCTTTTTAAAAAATGTTATCTACTGCATCACGTGGAATGTGTGCAATGAAATATATATTGGAAATACTCTCAGTACGTTGCATCAAAGAGTTAAAGACTATCTAGATTCTGGTGAAAAATCTTCGGTATAGAGACATCTCTAACAATGTCAACCAAAGAAGGAAAGAAAATATATTTTAATTGAAATTTTAACCAATGGAAACATCCAAAAGAAAAATGTCAGATTCAAAGAAACAATTCTCATCATAAACAGACGGCCAACAATCAACACTAAAGAAGAGATCAATGAAATCATAAGTTTCATTAATTGCTATTGACCTTGAAAATATCTTCTTTTAAAATAAATAAACAATAATAATTTAAAATTAATATAGAAAAACTAGATTAAGGAACTAAACTTTTAAAGATCAGGAGGAATAAAAATCAAATTATAAAAAATTTTAAATATTTTAAATTTCGTATGTAAATGGTTATTGGAAACTATATTTTTAAAAATATTTTATTATATTATTTAATAATTTTTTTTTAATTTTAGAGGATATTTAATAAAAAAAATCTTTAAATTCTTTAAAAAGGTTTTTTTTACCAATGAGAAGTAAATAAAAGGAAATAAAAGAAAGGTCAGAAAGCTTTTGAAAATAGAATAAATTAAATTCCAGGAAATTTAAAATGCCTACTTTTAAAGTTGAAATTTCTTTCATTTTATTAAATATATATTTCGCAGCAAAAAGCTTAAATTAACATTTAATTGTTTAATATTATTATTATTAATCAAGTGAATAATAATAAGAAAAAAATCGATTATAAGCTCTCAGAATTTAGTTGTTTCAATGTTCAAATGCCGGCTTTCATTGTTATATATATTTTCTACCTTTTAATTGATTTTAATTTGAAGAAATAAAATTTTAAAAATAAAATATATAAAATATTAAATTACTGAAAGTTTTCAAAACTTTTCTCTGTTTTTAAATAAAATAATAACTCTTTAAAAATAATTAAAACTTAACAATCTCAGTTTAATTTTTATTCATAAAACTCTTAAACTTTCTATTTACTTAAATTAATTTAATTATAATTTATTATTTAAATTCTGAAAAATTTTTTAAAGTATCTTTCAAAATTAATAAATTTTACAGCAAAATTAAAAAAAGATCAGACTGGTGATTTCAACGTACTTCTTTAGTGTTAATTGTTGGATATTTACTTATGATAAGAAATGCATCTAAAAATCGGTGATATTTTCTTGTAATAACAAATTTCTCATTTAATTTAATAAATATTTGCAGCCAAGAGTTATCTTTTTTTACTTGTTCTTTTATTTACTGGTTTAATATTTAATTTATACTGCTACCAAGAAACAACCATTTTATATTATTGTTATTATAGGTAAATTTTATCAATTTTATCAATTTTATCGTTTTATTTATTAATGTTAAATTTAGAAATAAATATACCTTTTGAGTTCTTTACTGTTTCCTCTTTGCAGTTCTGGATGATCAGTTGATCTTTGAAAGCTGAGATTTGAACTGCTTAATACTGTACTCATTGAACCCATTTGGTTGGGTGATGTATCATTGAAGTCTATATCAATATCCACTGGATTAGCGTGTGTTCCATGGTACCATTGTCCCGTCTTTGCCAGTAACTCTTGTTTCTTTTTGCAAAGTTTACAAGTCCACACAAACTAAAAATAGTTAACAGTTTTGTTTATTTTATAAATGGTATTTCAAATGAATAAATATTAAAATATTGCTGATTTTGTACTCTTTTTGAATTTAACGGTGAATTAACGGTTTTATGTACCAAAGATTAGAAGTTTAATATTTAAGGAAAACGTCATAAAAATGAAGACAATTCAGAACAACAGGCAGTATGCATCGAAGCGGATTGAGTGGCATTGATATTGAAAGAAATGAATCTTATCTGGATAAACGAAAAGATATTAAAAAATGAAACATTTTTTTCTTAAAATTCCTTTCATGAATGATCAACTTTACTTCATGATCCCTAAAAATCTTAAACTTACTAATTTCCCAATTCGTATATCATACAAATTATAGAAAATGAGATATGTTCTAGATAAAAACAAGAAATAGAAAATCATTGTACATTTTAAAACTACTGTATTATTAGAAGCACCTTTAGGATTTTGCAGCAAAAAATTAAAGTTCACTCGGATCTTGGTGGAAACTTATCGGTCAACAGGCATTTACAACAATGTCAGATAAAGTACAGGAAAATGTCAATAAGAATTGTAACCAGTGACAATAATTTACAAATTCTAAGTAAAAAGCATTGCTCATTAGAAACGAACATCTAGTCAAAAATGTAAAGAAAAGGCAAATGAAACTGCCAACCTGATTACATTTTACTATTGAAATATTTTAATTACTTTTTGGAAGGAAATAATTTTTATTATTTCACAATTTTGAGAGCAATTTCTTTAGTAAATTTCATAGAAATATACAAAAATTTGTATAGAAATTAAAAGGCCCCTTTGAGAATATTATGAGTATTTACTTAAAAGTGTTATAATTTCTTTAGTTAGCTAATTCAAAAAAAAATTATGAATATAACTTAAATTATTCCAACATTGTTTTAATATGAAAAATAATGTAAAAAATATTAAATTATTGGGGTTAGATAAAATAATATCGAGGTCCTCTTAGTTCCCAGTCGAGCCTCATGGTTATTATTTATATTAAAATATAGAAAGCTTATCCAAATAATTATTATTGATTTTTTTAAAAGTCTTGGAGAATTTTAAAGAAGATTTTTAAATTTTTGTAACAAATTCTATGAATAACAATGAGAATTATTTATTAAAAAGGACTATTTTTTGAGTTTCATTCAAAATTAATGTCAAAGGTCAACGTGATCCTGGAACCTTTTGATACAAAATTTTCACACAATAACTTTTAGACAACCCTGCTCATACGCCCGTGTATTCTCAGTATTGCACATGCACTAACAGTGCCATAACAGTAGTGACAGGGTCACGTTGATCCTTGAATAGTAACGACATTGGTAAGTTAAAATTATTGGTTTTAATTTAAATTGTTTTCTATAGTGTGAAACAATAATAATCTTCTCAACAGGTACCAATGGATCTTTATTAAAATCAACACTAGCAGTGTATGTTTAAGTGATATTAAAATCCAGCTCGCTTTGTCTGGAATCCAACATACAGTAAAACCAAGGATATTTAGCATATCCAGATTTTAATTCACTAGTGAAATTTAACCCTTTCAAGTCACACATAACTCACTAGAACCCATTAGAATAATAGTCAATAATTTTTTAATAGAAGACCGATTCTCTTTAACGCTTGCATATGTAATTAGCATTGTACGGTGGTAATTGTTTTTGTACGCTATAACGGCTTTAAGACTTGTCGACGAATCAAATTACAAGTAGGAATCACTAGTTGTCAAAACCACTTGATATGATGTTCCAAGGTGCCCCGTGGTTAACATCGCACATGGCCCCGCAAATGTTCAAGCCGGTGCTGCTAATTGTGTAAGACAGTGCTTCCAACCTTTTCATGCTTGTGACACACATTTTAGACTTCCATCATTTCGCGACACAGCAAATCAGTTTTACCAGAAAACCAGACGTCATACAACTTACGCCATATGGTAGACCGTTATACAAGAGACAATGAAACATACTTAAATATAAATATCGAAATAAATGGCAGAAAAGGATAATTGATGACTGAAAACAAGATTTAATGTGGATGGTATCGTTTATAAGTAAGAATATGTAATTAATTAAGAATTAAAAAATTAAGAATGTGAAAAAAAATGTCTTTTGGTTGGTTCTTTTTCTATGTTTAAATAACGAATTCCAACGATTAACTAATAAATAGGGTAAACAAGCGTTCTTGCAGCTAAAACACGACGGACTATATATGTGTATTGTATTTCAGTCTAACAATCGTTAAAAAGTTTATAAATTTAGGGACTCTGTGGCTTTTCATTATGTTCACGCGACACACCTATGCAGCGCTGCCGACACACTTAAGTGTCGCGACACACTGGTTGGAAAGCTCTGGTGTAAGGGATATTAAGGTACTCCATCAAACCTTCTATATTATTATAAAATACAAAGTCATCAGAATTGAAAAAGGAAGTAATAAAGTCTTTACTTTACTTATTGACTTGTCGAAACGTCACTACTGGGTTATTTTTAATCATGGCAATGCATTTCTTGGACATTAATTTACTTAAGTTTAATTTACTACAAAAATCTTTGAATGAGTTCAAACTATTTAAATTCTTTGCGGTTTGATTCTTTATAAAAAAAAATCTGTTCCATTGGCTCCTTTAGTTTATTGGGAATCGAAAGCACTAGCTGATCATCTGGACGATCAGAAAGAAATTCTGGTAAATCCAATTTAAGAATTTTACAGATGGAACAGTCAAAATAAATTGCTCCCCATCAAATGACAGTTATTCAATTCAACAAAAATGCCAAACCGCTTATTCATAGCCAGAGTAGTTAGTCCAAATGACAGGACAGTGAAATGACAATTTTTCTTCATTATTTTCATAATAACGGTATAAATTCTTGTTGCACATATATTACAGATGTCATTGGTATCATTTTTATGTCCTCTTTTGTCAATCATAATGAAATATTAGAGAATTGTCATTCAGCAGTTCTAATCTTTCAATCAAACAGAGATCCAGCGACATGCATAGAGTTGTGGAAAATATTTTAATAAAATATAAATACGAAGCTAAATAAATTCATTGTATATATTTATATATATTCATAGTATAAACAGTCTTTGAAATCATTCAAAGACTTTTTAGTGAATTAAACTTTAGTAAATAAGTTTAGGGTCTATACAAAGCATGAAAAGGCTTGAGCTAGGGCCCATAACCTTTTAGAGACATAAGACTACCGAAAAATTATTAATAATTATTATTTAACGAAAGTATTTAGAAAGTTTTAATTAACGTTCGAAAATTATTGTTATCTGACAGCTAGTCAACATCATTTTCTTTTTGAAAAGTGAGCCCCAAAAGATCTCAAGAAACGATCCAAAAACTGGAATCTGTAGACATATCGTTAAAAAATATATTTTTCAATGTCTTTTTTGTTAATATTTCATTAATTTTCATTTTGACAAAACATCAAATAATTTTTATATTATACTCAACACAGATTTTCGTCTTTGTCTTAATCAAGTATTATTTGATGAAGGAAAAGCCAAAAAGTTGTTTGATTTTAAGAAAAAATATATTATTTGATCTTTTGCCAAAATGAAAATAAATGAAATTCTCATCAAAAAACAGATCAAAGGTTAAAAGTAAGAATTTTAATTTTTTTAAATAACAATTAATGGCTTTTCAATTTTATATTTTATGAAATATTATTGGAATTTCTCTCAAGTTTTAATTCAATTGCCGAGAAAGCTAATCATGAAATAATCCAAAAATAAATTCATATGAGAAAAACAAGAATATTTATTTCCCCGTTTTGTTTTAATTAATCTTAATTAATAATAATTGACGAGAAATTCTCAATTTCCATTGGCTACTGAAAGACGCTAGTAAATATCAATAACATTTCCTATCAATATCATTGAGATATTTCCAATTCAATCAAATTAGAAAAAAACAGCAGTTAAAAGTTTGCAAATTAAAACAACAAATCAATGCAAAAAAAGGAAGTAATAAAATCAAAGATAAATAATCATGTACGTCTAAATTTATTCTGATTTCATTACAAAGAGCAAATTCTAGACATCAATTCTTTGAGAATGACTTGCAGCACTCAGGTGGAAAATTAAATATATGAAATATTAATTGAAAATTAATAATAAATTTACTTACTCTCACCGAGTAATCCTTGGCAATAGAATTCTGAAATTAAATGAAATCAACTAAACTAGATTTGATTCAAGATTTAATAAGCAGGTTATGTTAATTATGTTTGACAGTAGTGAATAATTTTAGAATTTTTCAATCAAGTTTTTCATTTTCAGCATTGATGGAAAATTTTAAAAAAAATCATATTTATTGTAGACTGATATCATGTTTCTGGAAATTATATGTAAAACTGAAAAATTTATGGGCCACAAAACAAATGGGGAAATATACATTGATAGTTCATGTTTTTTTCCCGTTTTCTGTTTCACTGTTTTCACGGGGATTTCAACTTATTTTTACTTACTTTTGTCTGTAAAAATTCTCCGTCATCTAATTTTGCTAAAATTTATCGTAAGAGAAATTTTCTTTAAAAATATAGTAAAAAGTATATCGCTATAATCTTTTTTAATAACAAAAATTAAAAAATACTGGGAAACATGAAAATATACATCTATTTCTTTTACAAAAAGAGAACGTTATTAGTCATATGGCAAGGTATGTGAGTATAAAAGTAAAGATACCTAAAATTAAAGATACAGTCATACCCCGGTTAACGTATTTTAAAAATCTAATTTTCGTAATCTTAATTTTTTAAATTCATTTAATTGTGCGATTTTTCCTTAATTATATTAATTTTCGTCTCTACAAAATTGGAATAATAGCAGTTTTTTTTATATCATGATATTTGATTACCTCATATAACGTTGTTTCGGTTAACGTCGCGTTTTTCTGGAACCATTTAATAACATTAACCGGGATGTGACTGCATCAATGACGTAGCTAGGAATGGGGAATAGTGGGCATTTGCCCTCCCCAAAAATAAATTATAAAAAATTCGAAGAAATTAGAATCAAATCGACTACTGCTGTTGATACATTAGCAATTTGTGATCCAATTTTTCTATAAAAATATTTATATTCTTCTCACAATATTTGCTACTTTGCCGGTATCAACTTGTATACCTGAATACCTGTATACCTGTATATCACCTGAATACCTGAAGTCATATTTAAGAAATGCCATGGATGAAAAAAGGTTAAACGGTTTGGCTTTGTTGTATATTCATCAAGACATTAAATATGTCCAGATGAAATTCTTTCTGAATTAATGAAGGGACCAAGACGAATTAATATTATATTGTAATATATTCTATGTAATATACATACATTGTTAATAATTAATAATACATTTGTTAATTATCTTAAAATATCTTTTTCTATTTTTCCGTGTCAACTTTTAACATTGCTCGATGAATTACAATAATTAATAATTTTGCCTCCCCAAGCTAAAATCCTGGCTACGTCCATGGACTATTATATTTTATAACTACAATATTTTACATATTAATACAAAAAATTTCATTTTGAACTTCCCAGTGCCATGGATTGCGCATTACTTATTCAACATGCAACTTTTCTATAACTTTTGTATCATTTTGTGTCATTTTTAAGCATAATTCCAAATGCTTAATTTAATTATTTTCACTTAAGAAAATGCCGATTAGTACAAATATTTCGATTCAAAACGTTCGTATACTTTTTGAGTTCATTTTCTGATGTTTGAATATTTGCGTGGTAATTGGATCTCATTGATGGCAGAAACTATTTCCGACTGGCTTTTAAAGTTATTATACAAAGAATCAGCCACTTCTTATGATTTCTTATTTCTAGCAATTTCTGATTGAGTTTCAATAAATTATTTTGTGTTGGGTCTTATTTGATTACTTGAAACAAAGATCAGTTAGAATCCGGTACGGACTTTAATAAATAATAACCCAAGAGTAGTAATTTATGTTGGAAAACATTATTTCAATTTTTTCGATAATAAGTTTTTATATTGACTTTCTTTCACACGTATGACGCATGCACTTCTTATTTTAGGGTTAAATAATCATTGAATATTATAAATTGAAAAGTGATCTTCGTTAGTTCTCTATTCGAATTATCTGAAAATCCTAACCTATATCGCTGACGTGTTATGTTGACTCTCATATCTTTTATTAATCATCGCACATTTTTATTAAGAATATTACATATCCAACGCGATTTGCTCACGTAAAGAGAAAAATAAAAGTTGGATAGATTAAAATAATGGACAGTCTGATCTGTTGTCACTTAAAAATACATTGGAAAATTATTTTCATTTCCTCGTAAACTGAATTTTATTTGGTTGTCTCTAATGCATATAAATATTCGATATTCTTTAAAAGAATAATAAATAGTTTATCCATAGTATTCCATCGCAACAAAAAAGTATTATTGTTGCAAATAAAAGCAGATGTTAACAAAATGTTTTCATATCGAATAATTGTTGATAAAAAAACATATATCCAGAATCATAAAAATCTGATAAATGTCATATTGAGCACTACAAAATTGATAAATATTATATTAATAGTCTTTAATTATATTGATAGTCTTTTATATTAATATAATAAAAGAGCAAAACAAAAACAACGACATCAAGATGATATATAAAATATCGTAAAATTCATTTAACAAGTTTATATTTTAGCAATATCTTTACAGAATGACAGTCAGAAAGTATGTTAAAATTAAGAGTAACGTGGAGTATTCCCCCCTAAAATTTACAGGTAAACCGGTAGTTTTATTTTCATTTAGCGATTTACCGGTATTAGGAGGTTCATCCTGTAAAACATTAAAATCAGTTTTTGTTTCCATAAATTTTATTTCAATAAATATCAAAATCAAATTATATCTTCTTTAATCTTTCTTATTTAAACAAATTTTCTACGAAGATATTTTTAATTAAAATATCTTCTTATTTTGTTTTTTTTAAAAATTAATCTAAACTTTAATTTTTAAAATTTTCAATTTAAAAATTTCTTCATCATAAAACTTCCTCATATCCCCCTTCTTAAGAAATTTTTAAGTTTTTCCACATTTCTTTCGATCTTTTTTCCATCTTCATTTCTTAAAATGTATCGTCTGTCATGCACTTTCTCTATCACTTTGTACGGACCTTCATACCTGTCCTGGCCTTTGTGGCGTGTTTCTACTTTTACTAATACTTCTTCTCCTACATTGAATTTTCTCCTTGTTTGTTCTTCTAGTTCTTTTTTCCCTGCTAATCTTTTTTCCAAAAACTATCTCTGCCGGGCTTTTCCCTGTCGTTTTTTGTTTGGTTGCATTTAAAGTGAATTCGACTTTTGGTAATATCTCTGCCCAATCCGTCTTCTTTCTATCCTGTAAAGTAGCATTTATCAAATCCCGTATTGTCCTGAATTGTCTTTCTATCTGACCGTTTGTTTGGTGATGGTATGGACTCGAAAAACATAATTTAATATCTAGCATCTTTGTGAATTCTCTCATCATTCCTGATTCAAACGCCTTTCCGCAATCAACTCTTATCTCCTTTGGGCATCCAAATCTTAAAATCCACTTTTCTAAAATCGTTTTCTTTATTGTTTCTTCGTCTTGTTTTGTTATCGCTGTCAAGACTTGATACTTACTATACTGATCTATTATGCCCAATATATACTTCTTACGTCCTTTTGTTTCTGCCAACGGTCCACATATATCCACGAATACAATTTCGAACATTTCCTTCGAATCTTGTCTTTTTACTGGTTCTTTCGTTGTTATTGTTAAAGCCTTGGTTTTTTGACAAATCTCACAACTTCGAACAATCTCCTGAATCTTACTCCACAGGTGTTTTCCAACATATCTATCTTTCATATAATCGGCTATCTTCTCGACTCCAGCATGACACAATAGTCTATGTATTTCCTTTATTGTTTCTTGTAACTCATTTTCAGGTATCATCGTTTTCTTTCGTACTTCTTCTACGATTCCATGTTGGATGTTGCTTCTTCCCTCTTCTCTGATCGAGTCTAGTAATCTTGTTTTTATCTTTCCTTTCTTAGCTTCTTCGTGGGCCATTTGACATTGAACACACGTGTCACATTTAGTTCTCGACACCATGTCTGCATTTTGGTGATTAATACCCTTTCTGTATTCTACTCTTATATCTAAACTGCTCAAATAATTGATCCATGTTTGGAATTGTGAAGTAATCGGCTTCTTGGTTGTCATCATAAACGTGATTGCCTTGTGGTCTGTCCTGAGCGTGAATCTTCTTCCGTAGAGATAGTGCTTAAAATGAATGCAAAAATAATATACCGCCAATAGTTCCTTTCTTGTAATACAATATCCTTTCTCGTGGCTCGTCATCGAGTGTGATCCATACGCAATTACTCTTTCCTTTCCATCTTTATCTCTCCAATGGTATCGAAACTAGCGTCGGTATCTAAAATGAACTCCTTTTTCAGATCCGGAAAACATAAGATTGGCGCCGTCGTGAGTGCTAATTTCAATCCCTTAAACACGCTATTCGTTCCTTCACTCCATTCTAATTTTTTGTTACTTGGTCCGCTACATAATTGTTCTAACATCCTTGCCTTCTTTGCATAATCACTGATGAATCTTCTATAATAATTGCAAATACCTAAAAAGCTTCGGAGTTTCTTTACGCAATTAGGCTTCCCAAAGTTCTGTATGGCCTGAATTTTAGATGGATCTGTCTGTACTCCTTCCTTGCTGATTATATGTCCTAAGAATCTGATTTCTTCCTTTATTATTTGGCATTTTTCTGGATTAATCCTTAGGCCTGCTTCCTCAATCACCTTTAACACTTCTCCGAGTATTGTATAGTGTTTCTCTTTACTGCTTGAATAAATCAAGATGTCGTCCAAATACACCATTGCTCCCTTTATTTTGCCTAATACTTTTGTCATCATTTCTTGGAACGTACCTGGTGCTGCTGCAATTCCAAACGGCATTCTGTTGAAACAATATTGTCCGTTCTTTGTTGAGAAAGCTGTTTTCTCCTGTGATTCTTCTTCTAGTTCCACTTGGTAATATGCATTACCTAGATCGATTGAGCTGAAAAAGACGGATCCTCCTAACAAATCCAACATCTCGTCTATTTTTGGCATTGGAAATGCCTGCCTCTCTGTTACCGCGTTCACCTGTCTAAAGTCCAAGCATAGTCTAATATCCTTTTTCTCTTTTTTCCATACACATATTAGCGGTGTATTCCATGGTAAATCCCTAACCCCTCCCCCCAATTTATATTTTAATTACAAATCAATTTTATAATTGATTATTTTATAATGTAATCATATTCAATTTGCAGAAATTTAATTCCAATCATGATTAGTCCTTTTTCTAATCTGTCTGAAATTTGCAGAACACAAGAAACTCTGATAACATGGTTACAAACCAACAATTTGCTTGCTTCAACCCGCGACTGTGCAGCTTGCAATAAACCATCTATACTCAAACCCACGCAAACCAGTTTATTTCTTTGTCGTTGGAAATGCACTGGCCGAAAGTGCAAACAGAGTACAATTAGCTTGAGAAAAGATTCATTTTTTGAAAAATTGGTTTTTTTATGTATGAATGGTCTCGTGAAACAAGCATTCAAGATGTAGGTTTTGAATATGAANGGAAAGAATTTAACACGCCATCTTGATGAGTATTTTGTGGAATTTCTTTATAGAAAAAGTTTCTTAAAATTTAAGTATATTTTTATGAATTTAGTGAATCATGAGTTTACATAATAAATAAAAGTTAAACCAATATTCTATTTATATATTTAAAAATGTATATTTTATAATTTATTTATTTAAAAATTGATGTTTAATTAAAATATAAATGGGGAGGGGGGTGTATAATATGCTTAATGTATTTTATTAATTTTTTGAAGTATTATATTTTTAAATATAATTAATTAATAAAATAATTACTTTTAAATTGTAAGTAAACTAAAGTTTTAATATTAATATTTCAGAAATACATAACAGGAGTATTAGGGATTAGAAATGTATATTGAAAAATAAATTGAAAAAGAATGGTTTACATTCTATTAATATTTGATAATGACAAAAGTGTAGCTCTGGTTAAAATTGTAAATTTTATGTTATTTAAATCTGCAAAATTTTCTTTTACGATAAATTTACTTTAAAAATATCTTTATATTCATAAGCATAAAGAATAAGATTTTTTTGATCATTGCGATATGATTCATAACTGAAAATGCCTCACTTGGTAGCTTAACATATATAAATATTTCACCACCATTTTCATTAAGTTTAGATTCATCAATAAAGAATTCGCTTTATCAGTTTTGTAAGTAAAATAATTTGTATAATCATAATGTTCAATAAACATTTATTTGATAAATCTCACTATAAAAAGGTCATTGCTCATTCTTAAAAAAATAACTCCAAATCACGTAAGCATTTTATATAAAATATTTATAAATATTTATGTCAAAAATTTTACCCCAAAATAAAATCAAATAATTCTTTCGTGATGATAAAATGTGTTAATTTATTTGTAAATTTTACACTAGCAATTTCTTCAAATGTAAAATATATTTGGGGGGAAAATATTGAAAATAAAATGCATACTAAAAATTAGTTTATATTTTACATTTATAATGTCAATAAAAATAAAATAATTCATGCCTACGCTAAATCAACATGGAAATATTTTGATGTAATTTGTTTAGAAAAATGAATTTTTTTTACTCATTTAAACTGATTCATCTAAATGTATTGTCATTATCAAATTAGCTTTTCATTATTTATGGAAATATGAAATAATAAAATTTGCTCTGGTCATTCATAAATAATATCGCTATTTAGTCAGTTAGAGTAGATTAAGTTTATTAAAACAAAAAAAATCTTTTTAAACATTATTTGTAAAATTTAAGTAGTTTTAGGTTAATTTGTTTGAATTTAATCTATAAAAATTGTAAAATGAATAAATATGATCTTTATGTTAATAGTTAAATACCAGGTAAGAATGCAGTTAATATAAATATAAATTATATTATAAGAACTTTTTTCAAATTTCGCCACTGATTTCTTTTCCATTGACATTTTATTTATTAAAATGCTTCACTATGAATCAGTAAATATATCGATGTTTTTTTATCTCTTCGCGCCAGGTAAGTATACAATATTGCTGATTCAACTCTATTGCATACTTTACCTGGTACACTGGAAATCACATCACTTGCAAATTAGCTAAATCACAGAAAAATCTGTAAACTTGTAAACATGGCGTATGAAAAATCATAGTACTGCATAGTACTGATGAGAGTCAAAAGCTCGAAACTAGTCTACTATTGGGATTTGCACTGGGTATCACAAAGCTTGTAATGTTTATATTATATATATAAATCATTGGACAACTGTGGAAAATTAACACATTCATAAACATTATCATTATTTGTATAAGTTTTAATTCAGTATTTAATTTTTTACAATCTCATTGTCATTTAAATTCTAGGATTCAAATAATCATTTTGTTGTATCTAGGTGTCTAGGTCTTTTTATTTGACCTCCCACTAAATATACCTATATTTCACTATATCATATTCTGAAAATAATAATTTTGTTTCATTTTTGTTTCATTTCAATCCTATTTATGATCATTTATAAATTTTATTTGCACATATCTTTTTGGCTTTCGCTTCATAAAATTTGGTTCCTTAATTATTTCTACAGAGCCACGAATCATATCAAATAATATTTTATCATATTGTTCTCCGTTCGTGGGAAATGTGTCGGGATTGTCTTTAAAAATGAAATAGAAAATGCAATAACAATTATTTCCAAGAAGAACGAAAAATAATTAAATGATGTTTATGATAGATGGTGCAAAATTCATCATTGTTATATTGATAAATTATATTTCTCTGATTTTCACTGCTGATAATCGTTATAGAAAATATTTTTTATAAAATATTCTAGCAAGTAATTAACTATTAAAAGTGTCTTCGATATGTAACATAAAGTGTAGATCTAAGACATATTACTTAATTACATGTCTATCTAGATTTTTTTCTTAAAAGATAATAATTCTTATTTAATTTGCATTTTTATCGATTTGTCATTGGATTGATAGAATTAATTAAATCGAAGCAATTTTTTGAATATATGTGAAAATTAATTTACGCATTATTATTAATTATTAATTATTTATTATTATATTGTTTATTATTTATTTATTATTTATATATTATTATATTATTTATTATATATAAAATTAATTTTTATCTATTATTTATTAAAAAAATAAGTTATACATTTTTATACATTATACATTAATTTATACATTATATTATTCATTACATTTAATTATTATTATTATTATTATTATTATTATTATTATTATTATTATTATTATTATTATTATTATTATTATTATTATTATTATTATTATTATTATTATTATTATTATTATTATTATTATTATTATTATTATTATTATTATTATTATTATTATTATTATTATTATTATTATTATTATTATTATTATTATTATTATTATTAATTCAAAGAAGCAATTCTCATTATAAACAGACGGCCAAAAATCAACACTAAAGAAGAAATCAATGAAATCATCAATTTGATTTGTTGTCATTGACCTTGAGAATAACTGATAATATATAAAAAATATAAAAAATTAAAAAAAGTAATAATTAAAATAATATAGAAATTTTAGGAAATATGCTTTTGAAAGATAGGAATTAAAAATCAAAATTGACACATTTATTGAAATATTTAAATGGCGTATATAAATAGTTATTGGAAGCTTTATTTTATAAATATTTTAAAATATTTTATTAGAGTAATTTTTAAATTTTAGTTGGTATCATTTTTAATTTTAAATATTTATTTTAATTTTAAATAAAATTTTTAAAAATTCAGAAAAAGAAAGTATATCATTATATTATATTATATTTAAAACCAATGAGAAGTAAGAAAAAAGAAATAAAAGAAAGATAGAAATATATGTTCAGGAAGAAGATTACTAAATTCCAGTAGATTGACAAGGACTATCTTATAGTCGAAATTTTTTCATTAAATACATTATTCGAAGCAAAAGGCTTAAATTATCACTTTATTGTTTTAATTAATTAATTAATTAGTTAATTTACTTTTTTAATATTTATTGTATGAATTGAATAACTGGATATTATAAGCTCCTATTTTATATTCGGCTTCAAGATATTATAACATGATGGAATAATACTGATGGGAATTTGCGAAATTTTGAAAGTTTTCAGAGGTGACAGAGTCGTTAGGTAGGATAGAGAAATCTATATATATTGTGGAGTTTATAAATAACATTTTATAAAATTTACTCTTAAAAAATAATCAGGTATTTTTTAATTTATCCTAAATATATTTTAAGATTTTAAAACATTTTATTATAATTTTTTTAATTTTAACAGTCTATTAACTTTTAAAAAATTTGAAAATTTGAAATTATTTATCTTAAATGAAAACAACAACAATCCACATACCCACGATTTAAAACAAATTACACGTTCCCAATAATTATTTAAATCTTTTTAAATCTTTTTTAATCAGACATGCTTATTTATTCATACATCCATTATTGTGCCCACTAATTTTGGTCAATGCTTTCAGTCTATAATGTTCACGAGCTCGAAAACAGAGATGACAGGAAGCCTCTCCAATGTATGTGGCATTGGACCATTACATGCAAATTGATAAACGAGATCAGAACACAACCCAACAGGAGTTTCAGATGTATCAATAAACATATTGTGTACTTTACAATTGCGTACTTTACAATTGCTTGCTTATCTTTCTCTCATTTTTGGACACAGTTTTCATTCTGACAAAATATCTAAAATTAATTCTACGCAACAAATTTTTTGCTTTGTTTTCTGAAGTGATCAAAGCAAAGTCGAAAATTAGTGTTGCGTAAAATCAATTTTTGATTTTTGTCATGATGTATATAAATGAAATATCATTAAAAAGAAGAAAATAAATCGAAATATTTGTTGTCCTTCCGCCCCCACTAAGTGGTCGGGCTTGTCGCAAAATGTTTCCACTTTTAAAAGTAAATCCTGGTAGCCGAAAGTTTGAGAAACTTTGCTCTATAATCAGACAAAATTTTATGAAGTTTGTTGAAATTTATTTGCACATTATATGTCCAAATTTTTGTAGATAAGGAAGACAAGTTAGATTTTTATTTTGTACTACTTTTCTTAACTCTTATTAAACTTTATGAGTTTCTGATGATTGAAGTATGGTATACGTATATTAGAAAAATTATTTTTTTTTCCAAACATCTAATTGTGTTGTTTTTATTATCAAACAAACATTGAACTTATCATCATTAATATTTGCGATAATTATGATTCCACTTCAATTTCTTCTTTCTTTGTCAAAGCCTATTAAAGTATTATTTCAACAACTTTGACATCGGTTTAAAAAATATGTTGAAATTAAAACAAAGTTTGGACATTGCTTATTTTTAAATCTCATAACTTTATAATTTATTTACAGTGTACTGTAAAATATACTAATCAAACCAAAAAAAATAATATTTTCACAGTTAAAATTTTTAAATGATTTCTCTTCCTTATCAAATAGAAAAGATAAATGCGAAAATATGCTTCAATTTATTATCGCCCATTTTGCAACCTGTCAGGTATCGAGTAAATAATTTAAACAAATATATAATTTAGTAATGTTTGTTTAAAACAAATAAAAAATAAAAACAGGCGAGATAGAAATTTCCGTTTACCTTCATTTTTTTCAGATTATAGATCAATATTTTTATTTAACACTAATTATCAGCAAAGCCTTTTTGAAATTCTTAAAAAATAAAATGATCATCATCAACCTAGAAACTAATTATAAGTGAATAATCATTTTTTAATTTGATTTTAAACTTTTTAATCAATTTAAAAGTATGTGAAAATTATCTGTCACTGTCATTGTGCAAACATTTATGGATTATATTTTTTGTCGATTGCACTCTTCATTGATTGCACTCTTCATTGATTGCACTCTTCATCAATCGCACTTTTCATCGATTGGAATGATCGAATGAAATTTTCATAAGAAAAACTGCTAATCATTTCAGAAGGACAAACGACCTAGCGATTTAGTTACTTATATGATATGATAATATTAGAATTATTTAATGTGCCTCAAATTTATAATATCCATGAATTTATTAAAGTAACTAGTTACAAAGTTCCCCTAATACTGACTAAATAATTTGCTTGAAGATTTGAAAAGATATTGTAGAAAATATACTCTCAAATTGTTTTATTCTAAGCTAAAATCTCTTTCCACTTTTCTCATGAAACACTAATAGGTGGATGTGATTCCGATTGTCTGTCGGTTCTTAATTTTTTATGGTCACAAAATTTTGTATGAATATCGAGTCGTGTGAGCTCTATTTATTCAATGGCCCTATTTAGACCATTAAAGGTCCAACCATTATGGGCCAAAATAATTGTGCAGTTTATTTTTTGCTCAAACTTCATTTAAAAGATCATTGAGAACATATTGAAACATGGAATTCAAAGTTTCATAAGGGCTGAAGACCACCACGGTCAAAAGTCAAAAAACATGAGTCTTAGAATTATTTTCGGCACATTTAAAATTTTTTTTAAATATTTTTAAATTTTAAAAAATTAATAAAACTTTAATGTCATATGCTTATTTGTTTATAGAGCAGAGGAAATACTCAGAAAATCCGATCTAAGATGGCAATTTCATAAGTTAAGCAAAAATGTTTTTACAATAAAGTTAAAGGTTATATTTTATTTTAATTTGTGGAAAGAAAATATATTTAAAAATACTTTTTTGTCAAAATTTTACTTTGAAAATAATTTTAGTCCAAAATCCTTAACTCAAAAGAAACCGTTATTAAAATTTTGCATAACTTAAAATTCTAATACTTAATTTGATACATTTGATTTATTTAAGGAACTTAGAAACTTTATTTATTACTTATTTTATTTAATTAAGATTAATTTAATATTAAGAATCCTTACAGTTACGTTTGCCCGGTATCGCTTAATTCATGAATTGCATTTTAATCTTTACGAATATTATGTAATTATATTTAAGTGGCTTGAAATTAATCCGGTCTATGTCAATGGGTGTTAATATATTGGAACTCATTACACTTGTCAATGCTTTGAATGAGTGTAATAATCATATTTTATAGTCATTTTATCATCAAATTCATCAAATGAAAAATGCATTCAGTGAGTAGAGCAACCAAAATGTTCCAGGAATCCAAACGTTTTAGGATCTTCCTGACAGTAATAAAACTGGTAAATGCATAGTTTTGCAATATCTTATACTGCAATATCTTTGCAATATCTTATATGGAATCGAAATAAACCAAAATATTATTTCGTTGCCTTACTAATTAAAAAAAATTGAAAACAATTGAAAAACCTATCTATTTAATTTTTCAGTACTTATTGATCAAAATTGTTGCCTAATTAAATATTAATTACTCTCCAATTTCAAAAGAAAAGGTTATTTTTCTTATTTATTTATTTCTACTCTGCAACATATGCAAGGGAGAGGAAAACATTTAAATATTTCCTTCTTAATTTTTCTTTACACTAAAATGTTCCCAGGTTTGAGTGCAATCTCAGTGAGCAGTAGGAAATTAAATATCGGAAATTTCATTCTTGATTTCCATTACTTGAATTTAGGATATTATATATAATATATATATATATATATTATTTATTTATTTATTTATTTCTACTGCCATTTTATATAGTTACAGTTATTTATACTTTGTCAAAAATAGACTCGATTTGGAAAAAGCATGAAATGGCTTTCTAATAATTTTCAATATATTATTTAGTAACTAGTCTACATTCCAAAAGCTTATGCTAGCTTATGGTAGAAGCTCTATAGGTAGACCAGCACGGAAATCAATACGAACAATCCGATCAAAAAACGTTTCAGTATGCGCGGCAATATCGAAACGTAGAGTAATTTACCATGAATCAAAAATAAAACTTATAATGGGATACTATTTATTGAATTTCTAACACGCCTTCTTACTAAATTGGATGAATTGGCACTTTGCAATTTTACAATCATCATGGATAATGTGCCTTTTCATAAAGTGTAATGTGTTCATGCGTTATTTGAAAATAGCGGGAATAGTTTGTTATTTCTCCCTCCTTATAGCTCGCATTTGAATCCAATTGAAGGATTTTTTTCAAAATGGAAATTGTATGTTAAAACGAATAATTCTAATACTCCTGTCGAATAGGAAACTGCGATATTGATGGGTTGCGATTATATTACTGCAGCTAATTGTTCGGGGTTTTTTCGTGATGTGCGAAGATGGGACGTGATGGCGCTAAGAAGAAGAATTTTTAAATAATAATTATTATTCCAAGTATATATGTGTTTTTGTAATTTTTATTTGTTGTAAATGTAATATACGTATTGTTAAACATGAATATAATTTCGCAATTCAGCCCTTGATAAATGTATCTCGCGACTTACAGTATAAATCTGCAAACTTCTTGTTATCTATTTCTTATTATAACTTAATATATCTGTAATTTGGCATCTTATAACATATTTTCATATAAAATTGATAGTATTATTTTTCACATCAAAAAATCTCTATTTGATTAAATAGTTTTTTTATTTGATAACATAGTTTTTTATGATACAGCTCTAAATTACTTAATTTTATTTTCATCTTCGAATATTTATTAGTGAATTACATTTTCAAAAATTCCTAAATTATATTAAAATAAAAATCAATGTCATTCTTAAGAAGAGAAAGTTTATTTGAATTTAACCTTTAGTTAAACAAAATTAATAATAATATCACTGTTCAAACAATAAATGGGAAAATGTTCCATATTGGATCCTATATTTCATTGATCACTGACCACCGTAATGGGCATTAAAATGCATGAAAGTGTATTTACAGGTTTGATTTATAATATTGAATGTAATCGAAAGATTGTTTTTATTAAAACAAACAAGAATTGTTTCCCAATATATGTTAAACAACTAATCGAAAATTTATTTTCCTGTCAGGTAGTTCTTCTTCTTTGAAAATGAAAACCTCGTTAAAAACTCCTTTAATACTTTCAAAGTTAGTGTTTATTTTAATCTAAACAATTCTTTTGCAATTGATAGTTATTATTGAACAACTTCAAAATACTTATGGCAAGTGAACCATAGTTTCTTGGTGGTTTTCTTACTATGTGTAATCTGAAATTATCTTTAACATTCAATTGGTAAAATATTTTACAATAGCGATCATTAATATTGTTTTCGTCCGAATTGAAGATTTTATAATGCAAATGCCTTTGCAAATCAACCAGCAGCATGTCTTTTTTCATTAACGCTGACTTTCTAAATTTAAAAATAACTTTTGCCCTGGCATTTCTCACAGAAATCTTATATATTATGAATAATACTCATATTTAAAGTTTCATAATCGGTTCTTTATTTTTATGAATTAAATTTGAAAAATATTTAAAAATTTTATTTATTAAAATTTTTAGTTTGAGAGTAATATTACAAACGAATCGTAATTAGACACTAATGAATGGTGCTCATTTGGTCCAAATTCTTCAAACCAGTGCTTTCAATTACATAAATGCAAATGAGCACCATCTGTTAACGGATAATTACGATTTGTTTGTTATATTACGCTCAGTACTTTATCAATTTTTGAAAGCCTTCCAAATCATGGAGTTTTTTCTAAACTAAGGCCATTTGTACGAAATCTTTTTAAAAAATTTTAAAGATTTTTTAGTTATGAGAGCAATTTCTTTAAACACTTTGCATAATGTAATAAATTCGGATTAATTAGAATGATTCTTTTAGAAAAGAAAACTCTTTCGGTTACACTTAATAATATTAATTGAAAAGACAATAAATTGGAAAATAATGGCTTTTCATAATTTTGACTTACAATAACTAGCCGAAAATTCCTAGTGTTACGGAATAAATGGTGTTCTTCCCTTGTATTGTGTGTGTCCAATCATGGAAGTGTTTATTTGTGCTTTGATGTGCGCATGTACTTGTTTCTTTTGCAGCACTTGAATTGAATATATGTGATGTGTGTCGTAGAATTTATTTTTGGATTTATGGATCGTTGTTAAATTTTTTGAAATTTTCAGATTTATGGTTTTTATGGTATGTTAGAAATTGTGATTAATTTAATAGTTTTTGTTTGTTTAAAATTGTATTTATTTTAAAAAATATAATTTTTGTTAGAACATTCCTTTCTTTGAAATGAAATTTTTATTGTTGAGAATTTAGACACGGATATTATTGAATATATAGATGAAAATGAAGAGGAATATATCGTGAACTAAAAATCTAAACTTCAAGATGAAATCTTTGATGTAATTCAAACTGATGGTGGTTTGAATTTAAATCAAAAAGGGAAAATATAATGAATGTAAATAATATGTCCAGAAACATAGGATAAAATGTCTGAAAGACCGAATCCGTTGATATTTAAAATGATGATTGAGTTATTCTAAAATATAAATTAAAATATTATTGTATGTTGTCTGTATGTTGAAATTCTTAATTATGCATTAATTATTTTTATAGAAACTCCTCAAACAAATTATGATGTGATTGGTTTAAATACTATTGTGATTAAATAATAAAATAATAAATTTTGCTTTTAAATGGATATAATTAATACCAGAAGTTCTGTGGCTAACAATGATAAAATAAATGCTTCCTCAACTGAATTAGTACAGAAAATTATAATATATGATTGAACCAAACATGCCAATAGAGAAAGACATAGCCCATTAAAGATTTAACGCCAAACAAACAAAAAGAATTATGGTTCATCTTTTAAAAATGTAATGAGTTTCCAAGTGATTTTAGTAACTTTACTTTAGTTATTGTGTTGCTTGTGTGAATATTATAATTGAAACAAAGCTTGGTCATTAATAAATACATTGTATATTAATTTATTCAATATATGAAATGTTATGGAATTGGTTCAAAGCAAATTTAGCAAAAATCTGTCATTTAAATACATATAATATTATACGTAGAAATTCAAAATAAATTCTGGTTTAAATTCCTAGATGAAAACTTACACTCGGGTCGAAAACATTATTTATATATGGATCATTTAAGTTAAGTGATTGTGAATTAGATGTTTCTTATCTCTAATAAAATTTTCAATTATATATTTTGATGTAAATAAAACTTTACCATTAAGAAAGACAGATTGTAAGAAATTTTAAAAAAGATATTTTCATGTATAGCAACATAATTTATGAACCATATTAATTAAATAATATTTTTATTAAAATATTAGACCCATGCATTTTCTAATTAGTAAAATGAATCTTGTGACAAAATTAACTTGATTATTGCTTATATTTGACATATCTATTAAATTTTAATTTTCTATTCCAAAAAAGACGTGTTTCTTATATGTTCCTTATATGTTCCTTACAAATAAAAATTAACCTGTTTAAATTTTGTTTTAATGAAATCAATTGTTGATGTTATCGAAAGAAAAGTTTTTCTAGTTAAATTAATTATTTTAAACAAAATCGATTCTAATTTTATCAAATCTAATTTTCTGAAGGAATTTCATTTTCAAATTATTCTGTCAATTTGTTTAAAATAAAATAAATAAATTATTTATACAAGGGTTGGAAACGAATTTCAATTAATTTTTGGTGTGATTTTTGTAAGCTGGGGTTTATAGGTAAAATAGATGATCTAGTGATAAAAAATAAAGAAATCAACGAATCAAAAATTTTTTTTAAATCAATAATTAAATTAAATTTATTAGGTTTTTGTATTTTAAATTTTAGATTTTATTCCTGATATTTTTTGATAGAAATGCTTTATAATTTTTAATTTTCCACATAATAATTGAAAATTTGTTCAAGTTTATAAATAAAATTCAAGTAAAATTATTTTATCCACTTACTCCATATACAAAATAAGTAGTTATAGATGATTTTAAAAGTTTCAAATAATTTTTGTGCAAAATCAAATTAGAATAGCAATATTATTTGTAAGGGAATTTTATGGTTTTAAACAGCAGTTTACAACCAGGGCTATGCGGATGAATTTAAAAGGTACGCAATAAATGAAATTTTAAGTATTTTAATTACTTGTATTTTTCATTATACTAGTTATTAGTCTATTCTAAAAAATTAACAAACTATTAATTTCAGTTGTAAAACTTAAAATTTTATAAAAGTATTTTCTAGAATTATTGAAACTTGTTTAGAGACTTGTTTAGACAGTTTAGCGTGATAATTTTTCAAGGTATTTATTTACCGTAGATTGTATTAAAAAAACACAATCATAAAATTTACTCATATATCTTAGTATGTAGTTAGTAGCCCACTGTCCCATAACCTCCTCCCTCTAGTCAATGTAAAGCACTATTTTAGCTCTTGCTAAAAAAGGCTGTGCTGTCATGTGCCGTATGGTTTCATATCAATGTGAATATCACACTATAGTGAGAGAGTATTTTGATCCCAGAATTTTTTGTACAGCAATTTATGGTAAGGTAGTTTCAAGAAACAATGTCTTCTGAGAAATTATGGTATTATATTTAAAAACAAGTAAATTGGGGGAATAATTTAAATTTAAGTAAATTATAGTAATAATTTCAAATTAAAGTAATATATTTTTAAAAAATGTTAGCACCTCAGTAATTATGGTATTATATTTAAATATAAGTAAATTAGGGTTAAAATTTAAAATTAAGTAAATTAATTAAAATAATAATTTTTAAAAATAATGTATATAATATAACATATTTTGAATCGGGATACTAGATTACCTATTTATTTTAGATATTAAAAAAAAGTACAATTCACAAAATTAATATCTTTAACACGTTGAACGCCGTGCGAATCGTATACGATGCACAATACATTTGTCTTTTAGCATTGCGGCGTTCAACGTGTTAAGCCCTAAAGGTTAAGGAGTATATAAAATGTTTAGAAACTCTTAGTCTAAAATAATGATATTCAAAATTTTTAAGTTTGTGATAAACCAAAATTTAACATATATATATATATATATATATATGTACATAAAAAAAATTAAATAATTAATTCATTTAAAATTCTCATTCCTAACAATGCAATAAAAGATATTAAGTTAAATTCGAATACAAACTTAAGAAATTAGATAAAAAATTCCATAAAATAATTTAAATTTTACATAAATTGTATTTGGATACTAAAATAGGAAATCTAACAAGATGAACACTAATAAAGAAAATAATTGCAATGTAACACTCTTGCGTGTTCTTTCTATATATGTTATGGTGGAGGATGAAATCTAGATTATCATAATTATGTTTTTGGTAAACGTTAAAAATTCAGTTTCAGATAATATTTTTGAGATTTGAAAACATTTATTGTCTTTCTGATAATGGCTTATTTTCATTTGATACAGAAAGTCAGATTTCATTGAAATCATTTTGCATGATGATTAATTTTTCAATGTTAATTCCATCAAAAATTTGCTATTTCATTTTGCACAACAAGCCTTGAAATGTCGCAGCAAAAAATATCCTGTCAAAATGGGTATCTTAATCAATCATATGAAATAGATGGGAAATATTGTATTATATTTTCTGTAAAGATGTTAGACATTAAATTATGAGGGGATATAGTGGATATTCGGAATGAATTTTTGGAATTGAAGATAGCATTATAAAATTTTTCTTTAAAGCTAATCTTTCCTAACTGTTAATTTTTCTTTTTCAATGTTATTATTTTTATTAGTCAATGTTATGATATTTTTATTGAGATGTTTATTTTATTTTATGTTTACAGTGTTTACATATCTAAATATGCTTGAAATAGGATATGTGAGCACACAGTGTTGATGGGAAATTAAATTACACCAAAGGACATAAATTGCGGTAAATTTAGCCATAAGTTAAGGTTTTGTATAAAACATGATTAATTTATATTTAAGAAAAATATACACACCTACTTGAAATGAGGACAAAATTTATGGGGACCGGCACAAATCAAGGCGTTTAAAAATTTGTGTTTAAATAGAAATTTAATAGATCATATCGTTTTTTAAAATTAATTATAAATGCTCTGAAATCCATAACTAAAACGAAAATTTAATTTTAAGAATATATAACTTTGGTATAACAAAATAATTTTTTATTATATATTTTTGGAACATTTTGTTTAAATGTTTTGCTATATTTTGTTAATTTTGACTGACCGGTGAAATTTAAAAATCCTTTAACTGAAACTCACAGCATAACGGTTGGAAATCATTTGTCTAATAAATTAATTATTGATAATTTAAAAAGTTATTAAAATTTATAATGATTTATTTCCGATAAAGATGGTTGTGAGAAGTTTTTACTTAATCTTAAAGCTAAAATCAAAGAATATGACTAGGAAAATATATTATTATGATAAGATTAATAGCCTGTGTTAGAGATAAAAAAATAAAGATGAAAAACAAATAAAAATGTTTGTTTTGAACAAAGAAGTCTATTGGGCACTTCAGACAATAAAGAATTATTTTAACCGAAAAGATAAATTCTTTATTAGAGAAATGAATGGAATTAATTCTATCTGCTAGATCTTGAAAGGAAAATATATGCAACGCTTCTTTAATGGCTCCTTAAGAAGTTTTAAAAAAATTTGAAATTTAATTAAAAATTCTAATTACACAGTCCAAAAAAATTATAACAATATTTTTTACACGAAATGTAATACTTGTATCTAACGTAAATCTTTTTTTCACGTTTTTTTAAATTGTACAAGTAAGACTATTTTATATACATTCATTATTTTCTTAATTCATCTTTCTGTTAATATCGAACTTTACATTCCATCTACATTTTCAATAGTAAATATAACATATTTCATAAAAATCAAAAAAAACTTTTAATTAAAATTAACGAGTAAAACATTAAAAAAACGTAAAAATCAAATTTTGTGCCCCAAAATTAATTAAGTACAAATGAAATTATTTTCATAAAAGAAATTTCATTAAATTTTGTTGGACATATCAAATGGCATGGGGTACCCTGTATTTAACAAATTGCTTAGTTGTGAAGAACAGTTATTGCAATAATATTGCAGTGTCCACATCTAGCCACATCTATTTTTGTATAAAAATAAGCAATTTTCGAATATGTCCATTAATTTTACGTTGCTTCGATTTTGCAGTATACTCGCCACATATTTAACAAAAGTGGTTTATCTTATTTCTACAGTTGTGATGAGAGGAATTTCCAATTTATGATAATTTTATATACATTTATTTTATTGAGATTATATTTAAACAAGGTGTCTGGGCTCCACATCAATTGTCGAATCCGAACAAAGTTCAGAGACAAGCAATTTGCACTTCGTTATTTACTAGGTAAGTCAGTGGTCCATTTCTAAGCAGAATTGTCAGCGGTGATGAGAAAAGATTTCTCTGTAGTAACTTGAAACATTCCAAACAATAACTTTCTTAAAAAACGGTCACATATACCCACGCCTAAGCCGGGTCTAACTTCATCGTCATAGTTTGTTTTAAGTTGCTAAACCCCAGTGAAACAGTTATCGCTGATGTTTTTTGCCAGCAAATAGAACGATTTCATCAGGAAATGTTGGTAAAAATTCGTGGATAACGATGCAAACATATAATTTAATCGAAAATTATTTAAAAAATAAACAGACCGATTTGTACATTTAAATTTTAAATAGATGATTACTTATGGGTATACCTCATACATATGTATTATAACTGTATTGTAATATGAATTTATATTGAATCCGATACAATAATAAATTTAGAAAATATTGTTAATTTGTTAAAATTTAATTGTCTTAATTTTTATTCCAAATACTCGCCATTTAAACTCTCTGACAAGGTTTTTAATTCCTGAAGTCATTGAAAGGGGGGAAGGTGGTGTAATCAAAAATAATAAATCTATAATTTTAAATGGTTAACATAAACTAAGGATCAAATAATACATCATTTTAAAACATGGAATATAACTTTGTGATGAGTTCATTAAATTTATTATGAATTCTCCAAATTTTTAAACCCCTCAAATTGACTATTTTGACTATTTAAAAAGTCTGTCAAAATCTTTCTTTGGAAATTAAATCATATAGTGATGAAAATGGATTTTAGTGAAATGTTATTATAGAAAAAGTTTGCTTTCATAATTTTTAATAATTTAATTTTAGATCAATTTTCGTGGAGTCCATAAAAGATATTATCAATTTAATTGGGTAATTATTGTAATTATTTAATTGAATCGATATAAAGTTGATAATTAGTATGTGTTTTCTATTTCATTTTGTTTTGTTTAGATTTCCTTGTATTTTAGGCAATTATAAAAATAATTTGCAATATTCAAATTCAAATCCAATATATTACAGTAATTATAATTTGACAAAAATTAGGCTCTATTGCAGTATTATGATAAATTTATATGTTGTCCCTGTTGAAGATTGTATTTTATTTCCGTTCTTCATAATTTGTTCTGTAAATTTTTCTCTTCTTTTCACGATCGATATAGTTTTTATTTTCCATTTCCTTTATCTTCATTTTTTCAGAGTAACTTTTTAATTCTTGCTTTAAATAAATATTTTTTTAGATTTTGTATTTTTTGTTATTTTTTCAGTCGTTATTTAAACAAAGTTTATTTTAATAGTGGTAAAACAGCATTGATCAAGTAATACTATAATATTTTATAAGTGGAATGTTTGAGCAGTGGATTGTTTCGTTAACAATCAAAAGCACTGGGAAATTTATTTATAATAAAATGATAACATCTAAAAATTATTTCTTAATTATTTGTGATGTATATAATCCAAAACATTTAAAAATAAAAATTACTTTAGGAGGTTTCATTGAGACTTTGCCGCCACATCTGGCGCAAGTTCTTCGTTTACAGTAATGGCATGGATTGCCTAATCCATCGGCAAATTTGGTTTTCAAACACAGTTCACATGTTGGCCCTGCATCTTGATTGTCGTTATGTGTTGTTGATAAAATCGAATCCATTCCCACTGACGATACTTTTTGAGTTTGAGTATCCAATTCCTTTTCAAATTGTTTAACCTCTTTCTCCAGGTTCCTATAAAAAAATTATATTTATGATAATTCTTAGAGTTTATACTTTAAATTACTTTTTAGAAAAAGATTACTAAATCAATGTAATAATAATAATAATAATAATAATAATAATAATAATAATAATAATAATAATAATAATAATAATAATAATAATAATAATAATAATAATAATAATAATAATAATAATAATAATAATAATAATAATAATAATAATAATAATAATAATAATAATAATAATAATAATAATAATAATAATAATAGATTCAAAAAACAATGATCGGAGAAATGATAAAATAGCCTTTATTTTATATTGAATGTCTTTTGCGCTTTCCTTTAAATTTCTCATCTTATCATTGCAAAAATCATTTTTGTTACTCTACCATTTCATTTCACCATTATTCTCCAAGAACAATATGTCTATTTACTAATTTTATCATTGTTAATGTCCCCCAAAGCAAATCAACAATCCATTACTTTGGATCATTTCTTCGTGTGCTGGATTTTTAGTTAAATATAAAATTTTATTAATTTCTATAATAATAAAGAAATATTACTTGAAGAAAGAATATATATCACTTTATCAAAACTCATAAATTTTACCAAAGTTCTGCTATAGTCAGTATTTATCAGAGGGTGCAAAGAAGGCAGAATCTCCGGGTCAAATTATAACGAACATTATAGATTAAAAGTTAAATATTTGTATATTTTTTAAACTGATTGACCTCTAGTAAAAATCAGTATAAAAGTCAAAGGTAAAATTGTCATTCAAATTAAAAATTAAAAGATATTGTTAGAAAAAAACTATTTCAAATAGTTTAAAATTTAGTTAATTTCAATTTTTCAAACTATAAAATTTTTTTCCATGCATTCACAATATTTTTGTAACTGATTTCATTTATATTACTTCTAAGGCAGAGTTGGGTTAACGGTAGAATTAACAGTAGGAACATGCTAACCAAATTGCCATTGTTATCAAGCATTGCATTCTAATTTGACGGATTTACTAGACAAGTAAAAAGTTAGAAATATTTCATGACAAAGATAAATTGGCATTATTATGACAAAAATTATAATTTTATCTATTTGATGTAGGAAAACTGTTTACACGTTTCCAATTCGTTTGAATTTTTTCAAGAATCTAAATTTAAAGATTCAGAACAGAAAATCAATTGTTGAAAATGTGAAAATCGATAGATCACAGTATTAAAATTGATTGTTTAACTTGGCAACATTTAATTAATAATAAGCTACTGAAAAAAATGAGTAATAATAATGAAATTAAATTTGATCTAATAAATGAAATTTTCATCCTGTTTGTGGCAGTGAGTAGAAATAAATTTATGAATATTGCCAGTTGACAAAATTGATGATGATAATTATTAATAATAGTTGCTAGATGTGGGCTTTGTAACTCACTATGACTTATCGAGCTCCCCCATGGAGAATAAGCTTATAGTTTGTTATATATTATTGCGTAAATAATTCTTGAATTTAGATTGTTGAGTTTTAAGTGCAAAAAGCAAAGTTCATTTTCTGACTTTACTCACAGGCCTTTTCTTATTTTCTGAATATAGTAAAGGCACTTTTTGTCGTAGTAAAACACCTTTTATTATAAAAATGTGCTAACATTAATTTTCTAATGCAAAAGTGCTATTTTTGTGTTTTGGGTTTATCGCACTATAGTGAGATTTAAGATTTTTGAAAATTTCAGTACTTACGTGTTATCTTACCTCCAGAAATTAAATTAAAAAAGAACACATAATTATTATATTTATTTTCTAAATCACAGTTACAAACTCAGCAAATGTTTGTAAAGAGTTTGTAAATTGTCATCCAGGTGACCAGAAAACCACAATGTCGTTGAGAATAGTGTCGAACACATCGGCACTGTTGCTTAGAACACGTTTTCGCCACATAAACTCACATAATCACATAAATCACAGATAGCCTTAATAAATTCATGTTCAATAATGTTCAATAACGTTATCAATAATGTATTCTCTCATTTTTTATATTGTTATTTTAATTGTATTTTATAATTTAATTTTTGAAGGTAAGATAACACGGAAATACCAAAATTTCTTTTGACAAAATAGAGATTTTTAAGATGAATAATTTTTCTAATGACGTCGTCGTATCTCTTCGAGAATCAAGTGGCGGAAATTTAATTTTTTCATGAAGAAACCTTTTTTTAGAAGAGAATTCTTTGAAATCTTTGAAAATTTCTTTTACCAAAATGTAGAGAATTTTAATATCTTAAACTTTGATGGTCATATGTTTGAATTTTCATCGGAAATTGATCAAAAATATGAAAAAAACGATTGATTGAGTTATCTTTCGGCGCACTCTAGTGCAAAGATCTCTGAAAAATAATAATTTTTCTTTATAAGATTATAGAGTTTTGGCGCGAAGTTATTTTTTCTGTAGACAATCTTTGCGCATCTTGATGAAAAGGCAGTTAAAATCATGTTTTAAACACAATATAAGTTATTGCTGACCGTCAAAACTTGTGAGCTTTTTACACATATGGAGTTAGTAAGACATTTCCACCTAAGATTGAAAAAAATTTACTTGGTGCTGGCTAATGCTTTGAGTTTTTTAGAAAATAGTTTTTACAAAGATATTCTAATTGTGAACCGCCAATTTTTGATGACCATGACTTTTTCGTATCTACATAGGAAGTTAGTCTAATCCAGAAAAATGACATTTTTTGAATTAGACTATATACTACTTTATATTTGCACAATGTGAATATTGATATAATAGTGCAATTTGTGCAATAAAGTGTGAATTACTAAAAATTAATATTTTTCGGGGGGGGGGGGGGGGTAACTAGTGGGAAATGATATTTAAAGAGTTTTAAAGTAATTTTAAATCAATGATAGGTTACTAGAATAGTAGGAAGCAAAAAAAAATTAATTAATTAATTAATTAATTAATTGATTATTAAGGCAAGCCCATAATTCATGGAGATACAAGGCGGCATTGACTAATAAATTGAATCGGGGAAAACAAACACGATGTTGGAAGTTTTATTTTGAATTAGGGTGATATGAATAGCCATTTAATTGGAATTATGTAAAAGAAATATTAAAATTTATTCTATATATAAAAAGTTGATTTCTTTGATATCTAATTAATACATTTTTACTTTTCCTGTATTAGTACATTTAAATACTACTCCATCATAAAAGAAGCGGAGCGTATGGGGTGCATTGTATGATATTTTGATTATTTTTTCATTAATAAAATGTGGCATTTCGTCTATCGAATAATTATGTGTGCAAATTTCATATTGATGTTCTGACGGAAGACATTGTAAATGATCCGGTATAGGATTTGTCAATTGGTTCCTATATTAAACAAAGCAATTGGATCACTGTATGATAGACAATTGATCCGATGTGGAATTCAATAATTGGTCCACTGTATGATCCAGTGCGGGGTTAAGCAATTGGTCCATTGAGGTGTACATCAATTGGTCCTTAGAATGTAATTGTGTTTATCCAATGGATTATATTAAATACTCCGGTGTAAAAATCAATAATGAAATGTTGCACTTTAGTTTCACTATCATAAATTACTCTTGGTTTAGTTTCTGGATGATGTAATTGATAATTCAAATTTATATGATTATCACCTAAATTTGACGTTAAACTCAAGCCAGATTTGAAGTTTTTGGTGTCTATTATTATTAGACAATTCCGATGGACAAAACATATTATCGTAAAAATATCTTTATTACAATTCAATGAATCCAACAGAAATACCTTGTTAACTGTGTTATTAAGGTTATGAGGAAATGGATTAATTTTCATTAATACCCTTAAAAGTTCTAGGGATATAAAAATTTCTAAGCATTTAATACCTTTCTTTCCCACATTGACGATTAATCATTTCTTTGATAGTACTGTTTACTTGGAAATCGCAACTTCTTGAAAAAATTTTCAAAACCATTTCAAAGAAACTTTCATTTTATTAATAGAATAAAGTTTTCGATGCTTCTTTATATTTCATTTTCCGTTTTCTAGAAGTATATTATTAATTTATTAATCAGAAGTCTCTAGGGGTCAACTAATAAGAAAAGTTGAACATTAGACATTTTCGGTCATTTGGTTGGTTGTTCTTTGAGCTTTATAAGGTTTTATATTGACATGAAGTAAATTAAAATTATAATCTTTATGCTTTTTTAGACATTTCAACAATAAGTAGGGATAACAGAGGGATCCTAGGGTTTCTTTTCATTCGTTCTTTACAACATTTTGAAATCTTTTTTCTTATTGGGAAATTTGGCTTATTGTTTCAAATTCTCTCATGTCCTTTAAAGTGAGCCAAAAATACTATAGAAGAAAGAAAAGACCATTTACTCATTATATGAGTTCCATGCGACAGAAAAATTTTATTTAAGTATAATTTTTATTTCTATCTGATTCCAGAGACATTATATACACATCAATTAATTGGATGCAATTGATAGTAGATTTCATTGGTAATGGAAATAATATAGCAATCCATTTGTCATATCAATATGATAATAAACCTTATATAATATTCTCAAATTATATATTTCATATCTCATTAAACGAGAAATCCCATAAAATTCAGGAAATGGTAATTAATGTTCGGAATTCCTGATCAAAAGTAAATATTGTTCATTTCGCAATTTAGATAAATTTGGTTTTTAAACCATAAAATGATACTGGAATGTGACTGTCATTAGATGTGCAATTATTATCAAGGCTATCATTTGTGATTTTATAGTTTTCATTTGTTTTCATTGAATGGGATTTTAGAGATTGATTTCAAATTCTGTTCTTAATCAGTTGTAATTATATGGGAAATATCGGTAATTGATAAATTGAAACTTTTCAATTCATCACTTTTTAATCAATTATATCTTTTGCATTTTTGCTTGTCGACATTTTGAAATTTCTCTTTATCAACGAAATATTTTCTTTATGAAAACTTTAATTTGATGTAATTGTCATTTGATATTTGATTAGCTTGACCTCCCTTGGCTATTATGTAATCAATTATAATTATTGTGCATCAAATCCTGTTTATATACTTTATAATTGTAAGAACTTTCGACCTCAGATTATATCATTGTTATATATAAACAAGCAATTTGGACATCATAATGTTCATGTGATATTTATGTAGTTGCATAAAAAATATACCAATACGTGATTAACTCAAAATTGAATGCTCATTTATCATTATGATGTTTGTGAATAGAATTGGATGTATTTCGCTTTTACCCGGTGATTTAGACTGTATGTTACTAGTAAGTGTGTGTGGATTTATTGGACAATGTACACATATTTTGATTCATACATAAATATTTATGTATAAAACTAAAATATCAATAAACCTAAATTTATCATTGAATACCGTGAAATTTTTCATCTGATATAAAATGTTAGGCAAATCTAGTTTTACTTATAATTGATAATTAACAAGTTATGCCAAAATAATTCAATTTTCCATGGGAATGCATTCATTACACCATTTTCAAATCCAATCTGTTATAAGAAGTATTTATACATATACTCTATCGGTTGCATACGGTTATAACCATTTGACAATTGTAAAAACAGATATTAAATATATATTAATCTTTCAAATTTAAAAACTATCACACAATTTGGAGTGTTCAGCTATTTTCTATCAAACTCCATGATACTTAGTTACTTAAGTGTGACTTACAAATTATTATTTAATTAAAGGATTTTATATAATTTATTTAAGTGTTTAAGATGATGTCAAAAGTGTCAATACAAAAGTATTATACAAGCAATTGTGTATCAAAAATAACCATTTTTTTAAAATTATCTATAATTAAAACTAAATTTTAAAAATAATTTTGAATTATATTTAAATTTTTATCAACCTCCATGGTTTGAGAAAAATTGATTTTGTATTAAATTTTCATTAAATTTATGAAAAAATGCAGAAATTTAATTATTTTCTATTTAAAATGGAGAGTATATAGGGATAATGGAAAATTAATTAACTGGCGATTGTTTTTATCAAAATATATATATAAATTTAGTGAAATGATATTTTGTGAGCAGTTGGAAATGATTTTCAATTTATTTTCACGACAAATTAATTTAAATATTCATATAATAATTGAATAGTGGATATTGAATTTGAAATTATTTTGTTGTATTAGTAATCTAAAGAACAAAAAATTTAATTTTTTTTACTAAGAGAAACCTTTTAGTTAATTTAATTTGATAGTAACTTTTTAATTTAAATTCATTTCATTTATTTGTTTATTAATAATAATAATAATTGTTATAATTACATTTATTATTATTATTATTATTATTATTATTATTATTATTATTATTATTATTATTGTTATTATTATTATTATTATACTAAATAAATTTAAATATTATAAGATATTTTATTATAATGTTTTTATTTTTAACAATCTAAAATCTTTTTAAATTATTTAAAAATATTCAAAACACAGGATCCTTCAAAATTTTGTACATTAATTTTCAGAACCAATGATTTTATCAACAAAGCTTCACAAATTACACATTCCCAATAATTATTAAAATTTACTGTTTGATAATTAAATTATTATCTTTTAAAATCAGGCATGCCTATTTTATTCAAAGATCTCATATCATGATCACTAATATTGGTCGATATTGTTTACAAGCTCGAATACAGAGGTGACAGGCAGTATCTCCAATGTATGTGGCATTACACTCATTACATTTGTGAAGCTTTGTTGATAAAATCATTGGATCTGAAAATTATTGTACAACATTTTACAAGAACCTGTGTTTTCAATGATTTTAAATAGTTTGAGTTGTAAATTGTGGGAATGTGGGTATGTGAATTGTTGTTAAATTGTATTAAATTATTAAGTTAACCCTCTCCGTGTAAAAAATAATGCTGATATTTATAGTGACCCGTTCTATTCCCACAAAAACGGTTACAAAATGTGCCTTCAGCTTCATCCCGATGGATTCAAAGCTGGAAAATGGACACATCTTTCTGTTTTCTTTTTCATAATGCGCGGTGAAAACGATGTACTTTTGCAATGGCCTATGAAACTGGAAGTGACATCTTGCTTTAATGTCGAATATATTCGACAAATATACGGAGAGGGTTAAATAATTTTAAATTTTAATTTGTTTAAAAACTTTATAGATTGTTAAAATTAAAAAATTATATTAAAATAAAATTACAAATCGTTGCTGAGCTCATTTATATTTTTATCTCCTTCAAATTTGTTTATTTAATATAAAAATAATATTTTTCTTTACTAAAAATATCATAATTATTGAAATTTTATTGAACGTAATAAATACAAAGAATTAAGAGAAAACAGTAACTCTCGTGTTTATATTTGAGATTTGTAATTCAATTATTATTTTGTTAAATTATGGAGTCGTGATTAGATATAAGAATTAAGACTTGTAAATATATTTCATAACTTAGATGCATCATTAGATGAGCATCTGTAAGAAAAAATCACCTCTTCTCTTTCTCTTTCTAACGTATAAAGTTGTTCGTATCTTTTGCACAAATATTTTTTTGAAATGTATTAATAACCTTGAAAACGTATTTAATTATATTAAAACTTATTTAAACTTTTGTATCTTGAATAATTAATTAGAAAATTTATAGTTGTTTGATGGTAATAGATCAGTGACATTCTAGTTGTATAAAAATGTTCAATGTTTTATTTAGATTGTACAACATTAGTAAATCTGAAGAACCTGTTGTTTGTATGCATTGGACTTGTTTTTGTTTTAAAACATGTATTTTTTCGAGAGTTAGGTCGTTACAATATTTATTTTAACCGATTTTGTTAGGGGTTAGAATGAGAATTAGAACCTTGAAAATAGACACGAGGATTAATTGGGTGAATGATTGAATAGTTTTAAAGAAAATTAAATCATCGATTTTTTTAAAATATCAACGCGGAAGATAGTTAATGGTGAATTAATTAATTTGATTAAATTTTTGAAAGTAGCAAAAATTAAGAAATTAAAGCAAAACCAAAGGTATGTATGTAGAAAAGTCATGTTCAAAATCTTTAAGTTTCTCTTGGATGTTACTATGAATAATTAAATTTATGGAGTTTCTTATTGGTTTTAAATAAAGAAAATTTAAGAACTTTTCTATATCAACGGAAATTTCTCCTTGGGATTTTAAACAAATTTACCGGCATTTTAATAACAGTAACAAGGTAAATATCTATAGTATATACCAAGGGTGGGCACGCATGAGTTCAATGAGAGACATTTTCCGAAAATTTATTTTTTAAAGAGCCACCATAGTGAACTACATATTTTTTTTATTTCATTAATTTGATTAAAAAAGACTTAAACGCTATTAAAAACAATTATTTCAAAATTTAAGTAACAAACATAAAATATAATAAAAATCCATTAATAAAAAGTAATAAAATTTCTTGAATTAACGAAGACTTTTGGTCAAATCTTTGAAATTTGGTGTATACTTTGTTAAAGCTGTTCGCAGCAATTCTGTAAGATGCTGATTGGTCAACTGTGAACGATATTTCGACTTCACGAACTTCATTGTGGAGTACAAAGATTCACAACAATATGTTGTACCAAAAATTGAAATTAGACGGCAAGCAGCTTGTTTTAAGTGTGGATATTTTGCCTCTGGTACGAGTTTCCAAAATTCAATTATAGAAGTAACTTTATGGTGCATTTGCAAAGCCTGGTCCTCTTTCCCCAACCTTGATTTTTCCCCATCATTGCAGGCGCTCAGTCTGTCGCAACACTTACAAGTTTATCACGCGCCAATTCAAACTTGTCCATCACTACATCAAGCGCAGTTTTGACATCGATACCGCGAGTTGTTTCTTTAAGAGCTACTAGGTCTAAAATTTCTTCCTTTACTTTTACGTCAGAAGATACAAAGCGGACAAAAACGGCTAATTGTGGAACATCCTGAATGTCAGTAGACTCGTCGAGAGCTAAACTGAATGCTGTACAATTTTTTAAATCACACATCAAATTATTTTCAACATTTTCGCTAATTTGGCCAATTCGACGCGCAGTTGTACGACGTGACGTAGGAATACGTGAGATCAATATCCGGATCCAAAACTTTAATCACTTCTTCCAAGTTTCTCTTAATAAATTCACCTTCTCCATATGTACGTTTAGCACGAGCTATATTCCAAGCTATCAAAAAACTAGCTTCGTTGGCACTGTCATCTTCTCGACTAAAAGAAGACATTAGTCCTTGTTGGTTTTGAAGCCCTGATTGCAATGACTTAAGTTTTTCTGTTCGCAATTTTGAATTGAGTGGATATTGAATTGATAAGTGTGGATGACTTACTTCATAGTGTCGACGTAAATTGGTTACTTTGTAGTTGGAAATTGTAACTTTACAAATAAGACACAACGATTTACCATTATTGTCAATAAAAAAAACTTTTCTGTCCATTCTTCTTGAAAAGTTCTATTTTCTTGTTTGTATTTTCGTTTTTTGATGTTTTCTGAGGTCATTGTAATAATAAATTTGAATAACTTATATTACTGAAATTTAAACAAAATAATAAAAAGACATAAATTTAATTTTAATTAATTTAAAATTTTAAAATGCTTCATAAAAAATCTTCTTACCAAATTTTTCAAAAAACACGAATAGAAAACTATACTAAAATGTACAAACGACCGCAATATTGTACAAACAAAAATACTAACTAATCAAAATTCACTTCTCTCTCGTTGTTATAACAAAGCGCCGCCTGCTACAAAATAATTTTAAAAAGCAGTAAAATTTTCAAATTCAATTATCAAAAATTCAATTATCAATGAGCCGCAGTTTACTCAACGAAGAGCCGCATTTGCCCACCGTTGGTATATACTATTTGTTAGTATAATTTATGAGTTTGTGGCAGTTATGTAACATTTTTGTGTAATATTTTTATAAACTTAAAATAATTCTATTTTTTAATATTTTAAATAGATATTTGCAAAATTTTAATTTATTCAATTGAAATAACTTTTCATTAAATTTATTTTCTTTATATTTGATTATTAACTTAAAATTTGGGCGTAACATTCCTTTCTAAAATTTGTTTAAAAAATATAAAATAATTTGAAATTTTATCTCACATTATATTTATTTCCATGATTGTCAACAAGTTTAAAGTCATGAAAAAAAGTCAAAAGGTCAACCGTAATTTCAATGTATATTTAAAAATAAAGATATTTAAAATATGAATAGTTTAGTATTATAAAAAAAGATAAATTCATTTTTAGAAAATACTTTCAATGATTTATAAAAGATTTCTCCCAAATCAAACAAAAAATTATCATAAATATAACTCTAAAAAATATTTTAAAATACCGTATAAGAAAACTGAAAATTAGTTGTCAGATTTTAATTTTTCTTGTATTTCTTGGGAAAGTTTTAAATTGTTTGAATAATTTATTTATTATTGTTGATATATTGTTTGATATGAATTTGTCATTGTTATAGGGTTACAATGGGATAAAAATATTTCATTTTTATGCAAACAGTGTTTCATAAATAATTTTAATTGTAAAGGAAACTTATGGTATTCGGGTCAATTTTATAATTTATTTTATGGTTTCTAAATAATACCCTTCATACTTCTTTGAAGGATTTATACTCTTATGATCAAATTTTTTATTAAATGGAGAAAAATATTTTTGTTATTGCATTTATTTTAAGTTTCACTTAGAAGTGTTGAGTAATCTTTGATTTGTTTGTCTGTTAGTTTCAAATTTATTGGAAAAATTTGTCTTCCTTTTAATATTTACGTTGTTTGATTAGTGCAATTATCTAAAATCACATAATAATAATTTATAGACTTGAATAAATAAATTTTAGTTCGTGATCTATTGTGTAATTCATTCTATTTTTTGTTTCAGAGGAATTTCCAAAAGATAGAAGTTTTTCATGAATGTATAACTTATGCAATATAGGTTATGCCTGACTAAGAACAGTTCTAAAAGGATAATCTCTTATCTCCATACATACAAACAAATATTTAGCTGACGTGATCCACGTGAAGGGAGTTATATCACCTCAAAATTTTGTAAATGAAAAGTTTTCAATTAAAGTTAGCTAAAAATAAGCACTTTTATCAATTAATAATTTCTTAATATAAGCCGCAATAGCAATAAATAATTAATAAATTACCAAATATCAAATAATATTCTATTTTAAATGACCGCCTTATACTAGATAATTCATAAATCTGTTGAATGTTCAATTCTCTGCCATTTTAATTCGATTGTTGAGCATTTAGGTAATACGAAAGTTGATGTTCGATTGTTCTGCCATATATTAACTTTAATTCAATTAAATTTTTGCCAAAATTACATCACAGATAAATGAGAAAGTTTCATTGATCATTATTAAATGATTACCTTGCCTATTTTTAGTTGATCGGAAAACTTTTCATTTACAAAGGTAAGTATGCTCTAACCTAGCCTTATGTTGCTCTAGAAATGGTTTGTATATATAACTCATTGTCCTCTATCTTTATATCATATTTGCTGGCGATATGAAAAGTTTCCCCTTTTTAAAATTAATCGCATAATAAATCGCATAGTTAATTACAAGGTTTTGTATTTTAAATTCAACATTTTGCAAAATATTGAATTTGAATTGCAAAATCTATATGTTACCTATGAAATTTTAGAATTGTTAGTCCTGTAATTTATATATGATCAACCTTAATTTTATTATAAACTGCAGAACTGTCAAAAGTGTAAATTCTAAAAAATATTAAGTGATAAAATTTAAAAGATATTCATTGCTTGCAACATCTAACATTCCTTCAAACAATTGCTGCTACCAAGATATTAAGAATTAAATAAATATAACTGACCCACGTTAACTTAAAAGTACGAATTTTCACTTATTTTCAATTTTTTTAATAATTAAATCAGTTTATTTAATGTATAAATAATTGCTACAAAAACCTTTTAGTCTAGAAAAATAAACGGTTTTTATAAAATTCAAATCAAATATTACAAAAGAATTTTTCAAAATAATTAGTCTATTGCTTGTCGTTTTTTAATTTGAATTAAATTTTAAAATGAATTGTTTTCGAAAAATATTTTAAGAAACTAAAAATAAAAATAAAAAGTATTTCGTTTGTATAAAGAAAGTATTTATCAATGTCGGTATTTTAAAATCAATAATTGAATGAAAAATAAAAAAAAATAAATAAATAAATAAAGATTTTAATTTCAACGAAATAATAATTATGGAAAGAAACCAGAAATTGATAAGAGAATTTATAATATTTGTTCATAATACTTATTATACTTTTATATAATTATGTTAAGTGAAATACATAAAATATAGCTTAAATAAATACATAAATGGTAACGAACACAGGAATTTTTGACTGTTATTTTAAATATTTAAAATTATTTGGTAATATTAAAATTTTAAGGGTTATAGTCATAAAATTTATGTCTTGATTCATGTTTTATAAATGGTTTATATTTTTTCTGTTAGAAAAGACCTTTTGAAAATTTAAAAAAGTTTTTTGTTGATTATTACATTTATTTTGAACCTTTCTTTTTACAAGTTACTTTGAATAAACTGTGTCGTTTTTATGAAATTCAAATGTTCTTAACATTTTCCATTTAATTAATTTGGGCACAAATAAATCAACATAAATTCATTTTGAAACAAAATACTTACTATTAGTCATATAAACGAGCCAAAATACTTGGGATGTTTTCATCAGAATAATTAAATGATTTTATGAAAAAAGAAAGTATTTAATTTAAACCTTTTATATTATTGGGACAATATATCTCATGAAATTTCTTTGTGATACTATTAATATATATTATCAAAATATTATCAAGCCTTATCGAAACTTATTATACCAGGACATTTTAGGATATCTAATAATTTTAATGTTACCAAATAAAAAATATTTTGTATTTTCATTAGTATTATAAATTTCTTTACATTTTAATTTCAATCTTTAGTGAAAAGTCAGAGGGAAAGAGCTAAGGTAATTCTAAAGAGTTTCAAATCGGAGAGAATTTGAAAGAAGAAAAAGGAATCAAAGGTTAGGAGTTAAGGATTTTGGGCTGTTGTAACATTTGTTCCTTGGTATACTTTCAACATCATTGTAATTTTAATTTTACTTTACTTGTATAACGATCATTTTAAAAAAATATAACAAACTGTCGATTAAAAAGTAATGCTTACTATTATTCAGTCGAAAGTAGATAATTAGAGAATTGAGAAGAGAATTAAATTCTACCTATATATCATTTCAGTGAAAATATGTCAAGTTGTTTAAAATGATATTTAAATTCAAAAATGGTGTACTAAAAATGAAATATCAAATTTCTGATTACGGCATAGGCTCATTAAATAGAGAATTTAATTTCAAGTAATTGTCTTTGAAGTTCTTATAAAAAATTAAAATTGGTGAAGTAATCATCGATTACAAAAAAATTTGAAAAATTATATACTCATTGATTAAAACAAAAAATAAAATATTATGTAATCGCCGATTAAAACAAAAATTTATTAGGGAGGTCTTTAAAAAATGTAAAGAGGTGTCACCAAAAAAGGTACGTCTCCATATTCACCCAAAAAAAATTTTTAAGAGTGGAGAATTCCTGTTGGGCTGGAGTTCATACATCTATCTACTCAGATCAGTTATTAAATTGGTTCCAGTAAGTATTAGTTAACCATTGAATTGATGTTGTTTTGTACTTTTGGAAGAGAAATTTAATTCAGATAGGGATAGGGGATTTAATTTGGACTGTATGTAGAAATATTAGTCTTTTAGCATAAGGCCTATCTTTCACATTTATTTTTCCTATATTAATCAATTAACCACTTTTTATTTTTTTGTTTATAAATAATGATTACATTTTAAAATATTTTTTGAATTTTGATTTCCAATATAACTTTTTTGAATGATTTCATATAAGAATATTGAAAAGGATATGTTCAAACAAAAAGTCGGGAAATGAGGAAACACTGGACTTTTTTCATTGAAAAAAACCATGTCAAACAATGTTTTTCGTATGATTAATTTAATTTTGTTTTGTTTTTTTAATTATAAACACGACATAAAAGTTTTTTCCGGCCAATTTCTTTCTTAAAATTTAGAGGTCCAAAACTTTAGCTTATTGTTTCTTATGAATCTTATAAATATGTTCAGAGAGTAGTTAGGAAGAATAATACTTTAAACTGTGTCTTCTCTAGTGAATAGTAATAGTAATATAATTAATCATGTATTCGTCAAAATGTATGGGATTATCACAATTAACTTGGAAGTATAATATTGATAACTGAAATGGAATAATTAGAATGGTTATTAGACAATATAATATCGGCAGGTTTCAGGAAGCAGTTTGTGAAGGTCAACACCACAATATTGTTTTTAAGTCTATTTTTAACAAATAATCTTTTTAGGAAAATGAAGTTTTGAAAATATTGAAAAAATTAATATTAAGAAACTCATAACTTTTTATATTACTATTTTTTTATATTTATCAGTTCTATAAATATTTTTAATATTTATTAAAAATAATATTAAAAAATATGTTTCAAAAGTATTTTCGTTTTTATCTCCCGATTTAGTTGAGTCATATTGTATTTTAATAGTTATAATTAATAGTTATAATTAAGAGAATATTAAAATTTATTCAACAAACTTTAAATTTCAATTACTTATGTTTATAATTTATGATTTTAATTTAAGAAAAACAACGTAGTAATTATTACAATAATAAAATTAATAATAATAATAATAATAATAATAATAATAATAATAATAATAATAATAATAATAATAATAATAATAATAATAATAATAAAGTGATTATTTAAGCCTTTTGCTACAAATAATGTATTTAATGAAAAAAATTTCGACTATAATATAATTATAAATATTTAATATTTAATAATTATAATAATATAATAAAATATTATTGTTATATTAAATCAATATTGAGTATATCAAAACATAATTTCGATGAAATCAATTCAACATGGTTGTCAGCTGAACTTTTATCAACAATTACTGAAATTAATTTTATTTTCTAATGATATTTTAATCAATTCACAATTAATATGGATTTAATTGATTTAGAAATGTCCTGAATATGATTTTCCATTTAATAATTTCTGATAAATTAATATATATATATATATATATATATATATATATATATATATATATATATATATATATATATATATATATATATATATATATATATATATATATATATATATATATATATATATATTTTGTTTGAATGTATTGTTTATTATTTTACGATTGTAATATTACATTATTTATTAAATTACTCTGTTCAATGCAAAAACTTTGTATCTAATAAATTTATTAATTTGAAGAATTTTGTTCGGTTAAATTTTTATAAACTTCAGAAAAAAAATATTAATTTAATAATTAAGAAAACAGCATTTTTTAAAAATATATTTTTGCGATATATTTCAACAGGTTGACTGTCATTATCAGGCACTAAGCAATTTCGATAAAAAACGATTATACTTATAGGTTTTTACATTAGTAATTATATGTGTAGAATCCAATAAAATTTATTAATCATAATAAACTTAATTAAGCACTCAAAATACACGTGGTTAATGCTTTCTGAATGTAGACTTTGGGGTTGAATGATTTTATCACAAAGGCTTCAAAATTAATACGTTTCCAATTGTTTTTGAAACCCTTGGATAATTTTACTCAATAATATCAACAGCTTCATATACCATTCGTTGTAAGAAAGACTTAGAATATACATTATTATGAAGTCATTTAATTTATTTATTTATACTATTAATAGATTTGCAATAAGTAGATGTTAATGTCTAAGAACGATAAGTCAAACCCCTTATTATATGTCTTTTCTATTTAAATTCACAAAACCTTTTGATGATGTATGTAGACCAGTATCACTTTCCTATAAATTTCGGTTTCAAGATGAATTTTTTTTTCAATTAGTAAATCAAGAAACGAAATTTTAGAATTAATTTCCTCTTCGTAAACTGTTTAAACTATGTAAACTATTTATTTAATTCAAAAATTTAATACTAAGCTTAATAAAATAAGTGAAAGTGATTGCTGCTGGTTCTATTATAGTTTTACTGTTTTCTGAGAGTTTTAAAATTTTTAAAAAGCTATTTTAAAAACTATTGAAAGATTTAGTGTTAAATTTATTTCAAAGTCTTGTAAAGTTCGTAATATGTTCAATAATATATCTATAGACACCTTTGTATTTTTAGATAGTTTTATTTATGTTTGTATTTAATTTACGTTATTTACGTTTTTATTTAAATAACTTATAAAATTATTTTTCAAATACATATTTTACAATATTTACAATATTATTTTATTTTTCTATAAGTTGTGTGACAACCCTAAAATAACAAAATTAATTGCGCATTTCTGGATAAATGCAGTGCAAATGGCACCATATATTTATGATATTGTAATGTAATTCTTGTTAAGCTTTATTGTTGTCCTCTTCCACATAAATGGAACAAAACAAGATCTCTCTCGTAGAGAATTTACTATAGAGATCAAAAATGAGTAATCAAAATTGATAGAAGAATTTTAAAAATAGAAACCTTAATTAATAAAAGAAATGATGAAGCCATGAATTATGAAAATTTATATATATATATATATATATATATATATATATATATATATATATATATATATATATATATATATATATGAATTTATATATTATATGAAAATTTAAATAATATACGAAGGCTCCGTATGTCTTAGATTTTTTAAGTATATACAGTCGGACTAGGGGCACACCCCTGTTCTGGGGAAAAAATTTAAAAAATCGTTTTTTTAATTCTATTTCATGATTTTAAAGACCCTCATTTTGGGGAATTTATTTTAAAAAATTAAAAATTATATATTTTTTTGAATTTCTATTTGTTTAAAATACTGTATTTTTTGAATTTCTTATAACCATGAAGAAACTCACTATGAAAAAAAGTTACAAATTGCAAAATTTCTCAAAGAATGAAAGATGTCAGAAAGGAACCTTTGTATTAAGTATCAAACTAGTAAAGGAACTATTTCGAGAATTCGAAAAACTATTGTTCCACTTTTAGAAAATAACAGAAAAGTTAATATTCCTTATGAAGAATGTAAGGTAAATAATAATTCAATTAACAATTTTAGTGATTTAAATACGAAACTTTTTTCAAATGAAGAGAAGATGATATTTGTGTAAATGGAACAGTACTTACAATTATTAGAAAAAAGTGGCTTCGAAAATGTCTATTAAAGATTTTTATGCGTCTAACAGTTGGTTAGATAGATTTAAATCAAGATAAAAGTTGTTCTTCAAAAACATCTGTGGTGAAACCAAATCTGCAGACAAATCGGGTTTAGATGAATCTTACTTTGCATATGATGAATGATGTAGCATAAAACTCATATTTATTTGTTATGGGTGCTGGAATTTCAATAATGACAAAGGAAATTTCAATATATTTTTACTTTTTTACTATTAATCAAAAATACTTATTTTATTCATAAAATATTTATTGGTATCAGCTAGTTACAAATATTTGAAAAAAAGCTATGCTGAAAATTTGAGATTTTTTTAACAATTTTATTGATCTACCGTCATCTAAGAAGAAAAAGGTAGTAACAAAAATATTAAATTAAAATTTAGAAAATTTATATTGATTTTTGTTAATTAAAATACAAATAAATTAAAACAAAATATTATTTTATAAAATTTTGCATTACATAAATGTTCTATCTAATTGACAACACAAAAATTATATTGGCAAAGAAAATTTTGTGAAATATTTTTGTGATACTTATATTGTAAATAAAATTCATTTCGCTAACAAAATGACAACAAACAATTCAAATCAATAATATTCTAATTTTTCTACTTAGAAAACACTTTCGTTATTAACAAAAAATAATTCCTTGTTGTCTGTAAAGCTGAAACTAATTTCAATATAAATAATGACTTCCTAGATGGTATTCATGGAAATTTTATTGAAATGAGAAAATAATATTTTAAATAAACGTGAGAACAGAAATAATATTGAAAAAAATATTATGAATTATAGGAAAATTATTTATTTTATAATTATTAAAATTTTTTAAATTTCCAACGTTCCAAACTTTTTGTAATAAATTTTCTGCTTTCTCGTGTCACGGCAAGCAATAACTATTTTTCTGTTTTAATCAAATGTTTTAGGATACTTTAGTTGATGAAAAAATAAAGTATTAATAGATTGTTTATTATTATTATTATTATTATTATTATTATTAATAATAATAATAATAATAATAATAATAATAATAATAATAATAATAATAATAATAATAATAATAATAATAATAATAATAATAATAATAATAATAATAATAATAATAATAATAATAAATTTACCAGTATCATTTATTTATTTCTTATTATTAGTAGTTTTATCTATTCTATTTTATGAAAAATGTTTGAAAACATTCAAATTTCTTTGTTAAATTTTAGTTTTAGATTCCTTTAATTAAAAAGAAAGTTTTAGAATAAAAACAGCAATATTTATTATTAACTTGATTATTAGTATTTAATGTTAAAAATAAAATTAAATAAATTCAGTATATTTTAATATTATTATTGGTATGGTGTTCTTTCTTTTATGGGAATAATCTCTGAATTGAATTTTTTTATATTTAAACCCTTTACTGTTAGTTTGAGTTTGTCTTCAGATTTTTGTTTTATTTTTCACATTTAACTACTATATTTCAGTTCTTTGAAAGTACTGACTCTGATTAAAAAATTCATTTTCTTCATATAAAATAAACTCTTTGATTCAATATGTTCAAATGTTTCAGATTCAGTTAAATTATTCTTATTGGTATGATTTATTTAGCATTATTATCCTTTTTAATGAGTGTTTTCAGTGAAATGACTGACAGACTAAAATGTTTCTAAAAATTACTTAAATGATGACAAGTGTTCTTCTTATCAATTAATTAAATCCCATAATCTTTTTAATAATATAAATTTGGTTTGAGTTAAGTTTTTTTATATATACCACCATAATAGTATGCTTCATGAGACATACTAGAACTCTTTGTAAACTTCCTTATTTTAACATAAATAGCCTTTCGTGTTTAAACAATTATGAGAGTCTGGAAAATATTTTACAAGAATTATCAGAATAAATCCAGATAATTGTTCAATTTATTGATGAAGCTATTTCTAATTTAAATACATATTTCAATTATGGATATTTCCAAGTCTGTGGATCGTGTCGGTAAAAAGTAATGAAATAATTGCAAGTATCAAAAACAAAATTTACATTAATAGAAAATTTCAATTTTTTAACAATAATTAAATAGTCCTATAAGTGGAAATTGAAAAGGACTATTTTTATAGTTGAAAATTCTTTCATTTTTTTGAATATATCAACTTCGCAGCAAAAGGTTTAAATTATCATTTAATTGTTTAACATTGAATTAATACTGATACGAAGTAATCATCACTTTATACTTAATAATAATAATAAAAATAATAATAATAATAATAATAATAATAATAATAATAATAATAATAATAATAATAATAATAATAATAATAATAATAATAATAATAATAATAATAATAATAATAATAATAATAATAATAATAATAATAATAATAATAATAATAATAATAAGAAGAAGAAGAAGAAGAAGAAGAAGAAGAAGAAGAAGAAGAAGAAGAAGAAGAAGAAGAAGAAGAAGAAGAAGAAGAAGAAGACGAAGAAGAATGTTGCTTTTAAATGGAATTGTTTTACAGAGAGGTTGCTATAATGCAATAAATTTCTATAAAATTGTTTTTTGATAATTTCAAGTAAATTGTTTGAAACCTTTTAATTGTAACAAATCAGTAATTCAGTATTTTTATTTAATGTCGTTATTATAAAAAAGTCTTCAAAAACAGCACATACTACATATGTAATATATTGACGGAAAAATGCCTTTATTTCATCTGATAAATAAAATTTACTTTATTCTATCTTAGAAAATTATATATAAGAGAATTTAAAAGTACCGAAATGTTAAAATAAACTTTTGATTTCTATATATCAAAACTAATATTTTTATGAATATAATAAAAAATATTTCCATGAGATATCTGAAATCCTACACCGAAATTTCCAATTATTTCCTGATCTAACTCAGTGAAATCATTAGAATGATAATGTTGTTTATTCTTTTACCTTCGGATACCGGATTGAAGAGGAACAAATAAATCAACCATGTGAAAATTCAATAATAATTACCAATATTTCTCATTATCATAAATAATTAAAATTGTATTTGTTTTAAAAGTGATTTTAAAAATCCGAGTAAGAAATTTGTTTTGATTTTTCTTCTTTTTGATTTAAATTTCGTTTCTTATAATAATAAATTTACCAGTATCATTTATTTATTTCTTATTATTTGTAGTTAAAACAAATAAAATATTTTTCTTATATATTAAACATATTATTGTTAATGAGATGAACTTTTAATATTTTTCGTGACACTGAGTCTCTGAAGGTTTTTGAAAGTTATAATGAATTAAAACTTTATCATACCACCAAACTATAATTATGGTCTTCTTTTGGTAGAAGGCTATATTGGTATTTGATTAAATTTTTCGTATACATTCAACTATTGTAAAGATTTTCACTATTGTCGCTGGTAACGCACTTTTCATTAAAAAGTTACTACTCATTCCTTGTTTGATATGCTAAGCACATTTCTATTCATCGATATTTTTGGTTTCCAATTATAATGTTTTATAAGCTATTTATCATCGTCATATGCCAGGATTTTGTACTGTCGAAAAGGATATTTCTGTTTTACTAACATTTTAATAACAATTTTTATTAACTTTACTATTCCAAAGCCGTATCGGAAATGTTAATTTATGAGAAATATTTTAATTTTTGACCACATTTCTATGAAAATACATTTGACAAATGAAATTGGTATTATCTTACATAATAATCAAATAGTAATGTGTCACAAAATTCCATTCAGAATTATACCAGATAATCTAATATTATACGTAATAGGATTATTTTAGATGTTTTATATTTGAAGGGATTGTAGAAATTTCTATTCAAAAGAAGAGTTCATTTCTTTAGTGAAGCACTAAAAACGTATATCCTTAAGGTTGCAAACTCATTGTTTGCTTGGGTTGTGTCTTCGGGTAAAATAGAAAAAGTACTTTCACTGCTCCATTTGACGCACAGTTCTATTTGACAAAAACTAGGAGTTGAGGTTAACCAGTAGCCACTTTATATAAACGTTAATTAAAATTGGCAATAATAGTATTAATGATGAGGTAAATTTTATATAAATATAAGAAATGTTGAAGTCATTCATAATAAGCGTTTTAATAATAAAAATAATAATCGTGTTAATAATTATAATAATAATAATAATAATAATAATAATAATAATAATAATAATAATAATAATAATAATAATAATAATAATAATAATAATAATAATAATAATAATAATAATAATAATAATAATAATAATAATAATAATAATAATAATAATAATAATAATAATAATAATAATAATAATAATAATAATAATAATAATAATAATAATAATAATAATAATAATAATAATAATAATAATAATAATAATAATACGCAGAAGAAGAAGAAGAAGAATTTTTGAATTTTTGAATTTTTTTGTAGATATTATTGTCCTAAATTATGTTAGTGGAAGAAACTTGGTATTTGAACAAATAATTCAAGTCTGATTTTTTTCAAATTGATTCAAATTTTTATTTTTTCTAATTTAAAAGATACATTTATGTTATCTTTGCTTTTGACAATTTCTCTAAATTAACACTTTAAAATACAAAATCTAAACTCATCGCATTATAGTTGAAAACAGAGGTGAGCTATGAAATTTTTAACAAGGGGCTCGCTCTTTTTTCCCTCGAGAATCATAGTAACTAGTACCCTAGTAATGTGTCACTGCGACTTACACACAAAAAAACAAAATAATGTTAATTAAATGGTTTATTTTACACAAAAAAACAACAATATTATATTAATAAGGAATAGAACAAACAATACAAAAGAATAAAAGAAAGAAAAATATGTCATTTGTAAAAAATTACTAAATATAGTACTAAAATAAAATATTTACAACTTATTATAAAAGCTGAAAAAATGGTTACCAAAAAGAACAAGGAGCTCACAAATCATAGAATAATTTAACAAAGGGCTCGCGCGAGCCCCCGTTAGCCTCTTATAGTTCACCACTGGTTGAAAACATAATATATCAAACAACATTACTTCTAATATGATCTATCATTTCCAAATTAAATCTGCTATAAGAAGAATTATGTAAAAAAATACATGATTTTAAGGATCCTTAAACTTCATCAAACAAGAAACAGATATTATGTACAGTCTATTAATTAATAACAAGGAGATGCTAAATTTATCGCAACAAAATTTAACAAACAAAATTATATTATATATAAAATTTAAAAATTTATAAAAACATGATTAATGCATAAAAATATGTTTGATATTTCCTGGAATCAGTGAAACAAAAAGAAGCAGAGTATTTTTGTTGGATGAAAATTAATAAAAGATGTTAAAATAATTTAATTAATTACAATAATTAAGCAAATTTCAATATATAATAGGATTTGGTAATATAAGTAAATTAAAATTTATAACACACAAAGCTTGTAATGTTTATATTATAAATTTAAGTTTATAAAATTTTCTAGACATTTTAGGGCTCCAGGGCACCATAACTGTGAAGCGGTTGGAATTTGTCGCGGTAAAGTCCGTGTAACCTCTTTTACCGTGGTTGGTTAGCTGACAAATAGTTGATGCTTTACAAGTCAGGGCACTGCAAATTCAAAATCATGTCAAATCGTAAGTGTTCGTTTCCCAATTTTCCCGGGATAAAGCGAAGCAAGAAAGGTGAACATTTTCATTCTGTGAACTGTGCCATTCTGATTTGATTATATCATCTTGTAATATTTCCTTTGGACACCTATCTCTGCTAAGAAAGACAAATTATCATCATCAATTTCTAGGTTTCAACAACGTGATACTCTAGATGATTTAAAATCTTCTACGATCGAAGTCTCATTTAACTCTGTTAACTGCATTACTCAATTTGTATAATCCCTTTGCTCTGACTCCAATGTAGTAAAAGCAATGTCCTGTGGAAGTACAAAGATCTAGGCAATCATTAAGTGTGTCTTAGTACCAGTGTCAGTGGATGAGATTCTTCCTTCCTTTGGCAATTCACCATATTCTATTTCAACAAATGGCAGAAATCCTTGATGAATCAAGATGTTTATTGTTGTGATTCGCTATTTTAAGGGGGAGGGGCAAGTTGTAATGAGTCTCAAATGCCAGTATTAATACTTTTTTATAGGAAAAGGCCTTTTTGAAAACGGACCTCTGGATCTACTTGTGTCCTTAATTTCTGTTGCTAGTAGATGGCAGCCCTATTTATACAGAATATTTATTTATCAATTGTTGTGTAATCATCGTAGAAATTGCGTAACTATGTGATTCAATCATAAATAAATATTTCCAATTTTTAGACAAAATCCTAATTACTGTCCAAAGAAATTGCTAGCAAAAGTTGTTTCAGAGTGATTTATTTCTTTTATCGCATAATAATTCAATAATTTCATAAAAAATATAAGAGATTATTATTAGCTTTTGATATGTTGTCGGTGGCTGAGCTCTTATCTGATTTCTAGTGTCCTTGAGTAATGACCCTGATCCCAACAGTATATTAAAATTTATTGATATCATAATTACAATACAACTTAAATAAATAAAATATTCAAATCAAAGATATGTCAAAGTCATGAAAAATAGATTGCTATCTTAATTAAAAACTCGAATATGTACTTTGCTTCAAGAGAGGACTCAAAAAACGTTTAGCTTAGCGCTTCAATCATTTTAAATCCGTTCTCATATTTAATTAAATTACTTGACACAATTTTCTTTTATCTTTATTTCTTTTTGGGTTATAGATCTTTATTTGTTTTAAATTTGATACAGTTTTATATTTAATTTAAAAGAAAATTTAGATGTATATTCTGAAAAGAAATTAAGATAAAAGAAAATGTAAATTTTGGGATAAAGTGAAAACCAAAAAATGTATGACGCATGAAAACTAATTAATAAAATTTTGCTACACAATTCAAAAATTGAAGAAATATATCGGCTATTTCAAAAAATTATGCAACCCGCCGTAACACTCATTTTTCACGTGAATTTTTATTTTTAATAAACTTAGTGTCAACAATGATACAAACTTTCAGAACTACATACGCGGATTTCATGAGTAAATTACATCAACTTTCGGAGAAAACAATTTGTACTTTACGAATGCAGCAAGAACAAATCAGCAGAGAGATCAAAAAAGTATCTTAATGACAGTTTCACTTGCTGAGAGCATATAGTTATAAAAATTTACATTTATAAAAAAATATTGTAAATGTGAATAAATATTTAATTTTTATAATTTCATTGTATTATTTGGATATAGGTGCCATTCATATTCTATAAATATATATTTCAATTTATTGATTTAATATAGTTATTGATTAATATTAATTAGTTTATATTAATTAAAGTCAAACAACTTATATTTATTAAAAAGCTTGACTATGAATCAGTAACCATATCAAATAGATAGATACAATGTAGATACAATGTCTATGGAAAAGAAATCAGTAGTGAAATATGTAAAATTGAAATTATGCAAATTAATAAATACATAAACATCTTCAATAGTTATGATTATTTTAATTTTAAAATATTCATCCTCATATTAATTTGATGCGGGATACAAAATAAGCGATAACATAATGTGAGAACCCTAACATTTAGTATTAATCAACCCCTAACAATACTTATACCTAGGACTCACAGGGTTGAGGGTGTACCAATTCATCAAAAATAGTTGAAAACTCGATAATATTTAGCAATTTTTAAACATTTTTCTCATTGATACGGTCAATAGAAGTGGAAAAGAGCAAATTAGTTCCCTCAATGAAGTTTTTAAAAAGAAGCAGCTATTTTGAATAATGAAAATATAATCAACGTTTATCAAGTTAAAACATAGAAAAAATCATATAACTATGATATACAAAAATTTTTTTTAAATGTGAATGATTTTTGATTCGGTGATGTATTTGTTATGACTTCAAATTTTCTGGGGAAACCCATAATTTTAATTGCCATTGGTCCCTGTTAAAGTTATTGTATGTTATCTTATGCATATTATTATTGTCAGCGCTGAGTTAGGAAAATCTGTTGAACTCAGAAGAGTCTCCTTTAAAAAAAACTAGTGGGATAGCTGAAGTGGATGTGTATTATATAGGTGTGCGTGCGTGTGTGAGTAATAAAATATTTAATGAATAAAAATAATATAACCCAATTAATATTTTTAAAAAACAACTTTTATTTATTATACTACAATGTTACTAACCCAAAAGTAAGTTTTCATCTATTTTCCTAAATCTTTATCATTTCATAATTTATTCTATTCCTTTATATTGTCAATTCCGAAAGTACTATAAAAACAACTTCACAACAAATTCATTATAACTTTTTAATTTGTTTTTGTTAATTGATTTTTTATTTACTTGGTAATTATTATTTTCAAACATTTGAAAATAACAATTATAATTATAATAATAAATAAAATAGTAACAACCATAAAATAATATTAACATCACAATCCCTAAAAGTCATAAAATGGTACTGATTATATATAGTAAAACATCTTATGGTCAATGGGCAGATGTAGGGAATAATTTTTGTTTCAACTTGACTCAAAGAAATTTAATCCAGGTGTATTTATGAATGTATGGTACTATTTATTTTCTTTCACTATACACCCGATATTTGTATTTCATATTGTAAATTGAACTCGCTTAACCCTTTCAACGCGGTAAATTTATTTAATTATTAAATTCGGGCGTCTATAGTCGCTTTACGCGTCCAAAGGGTTAAAGTAGACTAATATGGTAACTGATTTGGCAAATACTAGTGGCAGACATTATTGAAAGATAAATATTTTAACTTATAACAAATATTTTGTACGTTGGATTTATCAACTTACATTATACATTATTTATTTATACATATTTTTTATTAAGCCAGTAAATATTTATTGTCATGTGGAAAATTAATATTTAAATCATTTTTTTAAAAATTTCTATGGAAAAATTTCAAAAATTTTCAAAATTTCAAAAAAAATTGTCATGTTCCCTCATATAATATTATAATAATATAATAATACTCATATAATAATTAATTTTTATTTTTTCCGAAAAAGGATAGTTATCAGTCGCTTAACCAATGTTTAATATTATATTTTTTTATTTCAATAAAAATTCATTTACAATTATTTTCTGATAAAATTAGTTTTCAACTTGTCATTTGAAAATAGTAAATTTAATCGAAAAACTGAAGAGATTCATAAGTGTAATAGACAATAATTTTTTTAATATCCCTTTTCAGATGAATGTCATAATTAAACAATATATATAATATTTTTATATTAAAATTTTATTATAACTTTTTTCAAATTTCACCTCTGATTTCTTTTCAATTGACATTGTATTTATTAAACAAATTGACTATGAAACCAGTAAATATATAAAGAAAAACATCGATATCTTCACTGATTCATAGTCAAGTTTTTAATAAATAATATTTTGTAATAATATTTTTATTGATTAAAATTTTCAAAAATATTCTCAAATTTTATTATAATAAAGCGATTAATGAACTGGATATCAAATATAAATTTAGTTTATTGAAATATTTGTAAAAAGTTTAATTTGAAAAAAATATTTGAATTTTTTAAAAAAATATAATTAAAATTCTAATAATAAATAAAAGCACTCACTTTACAATTTCGGAATTTTTCTCTTCTTCTTCTTTCTGTCTCAAAAGTACTCCTTCGATGATTTGTCGTTCTTCTTCTGTGAGATGGGATAAATCGGGTAACGGTGGCAGAGAAGGTCGTCGAGATGTCATGATTAAAAAAGAAATAAAATATTACAATTTTCAAATCGGAATGAACGAAAATCTAGCAATAGAGATATTCACATATGTATGATTCCAATCACTTGTATCACAGGAAGTAGATTATCAATTTTGTAATTATTCCACATTATTAGCATGGCAATCGATTGCGGAGAAAATACAATTGAAATTATTAATGATATTACTAAAATATGAGTAATTTTGAAGAATGTAATTAATAGTAGTAGTATGCTGATTTCATTGCTTGTTGTGTGTTGATTGTTTCTTTGTGTGCGCACACAGTCTCGAGGATTCGATTATTGTAGGGCGATTGTCGATGAATTCTTTTCAGATCTTGGTTAAATTCGATTGAACTCCAATGATCATCAAAATTAATACATATATCATTAGAAACTAGGCCTTGATCATACACAATGACACAAGTCATTCAAATGCTGATTAATCAATATTGAGTTGGTGTGTCGAGTAACTCTTTCCCGCTTTGTTATCTTGTTTTCCAGAGAAATTTTCAACCTCGATTTCTTGTTTTTGATTGGTTGCATCATTTTATTCAGAGTAAATTTATTTGTATTTGGTTTTCAATTTAATTGGTTGTTTTAATTTATATCCATCAAATTTTAATGACCGCCTATCTAGTAATTTAAATTAGATGGTATTCATGTATAATAATGCAATTAATAATAATAATAATAATAATAATAATAATAATAATATAATAATAATAATAATAATAATAATAATAATAATAATAATAATAATAATAATAATAATAATAATAATAATAATAATAATAATAATAATAACAATAATAAAATAAATTTTTTTGAAGAAAGAAAATTTACTGATTCGAACAAAAATTAGCAATTATTAATATTATTCAAAGTAATAAAATATTAATAATTTAAAATAAAAATTTATTTAAAAAATACAATACATCAGTGCAAGGACATACCCAGGATTTCAGCTTGGGGTGGGAGGGGGCAAAATTATTAATTATTGCAATTTATCGAGAAATGTTATAAGTTGACACGGAAAAATAGAAAAAAATATTTTAAGATAATTAACAAATGTATTATTAATTATTATATCTCTACTAGAAAAAAAAGCGGTTGCATGGAAGTAGCATTTGCAGGTTTTTTTCTTCTATCTGATCATTGGATAAATTTTCATAAATTGATCTACTTTATTATCAAGTAGATTTATTCGAAACGGCTGTTTTTTTGGAAAGAAAACTCAACAGAGTTGATTGACTTTGATTTGCTTTTCTTTTATTGCTCATTTCTATCAATAAAATTACAGCGGTAACAAAATGAACAAAATAAAAGAATAATATTACTTACTGCAGTGGAAAATATTCAAATGATTATTAAACGTTTTATTACATATAACTATTGTAATTTAAAACTATTATCTGGAAACTAACACAAGTAAATGAGTCAAATACGGAGAAATGGTGGTTGTTTACGCGCGTAGCCAAGCACAACTATACATGTGACAGGGCCGGTTAAACCGGCACTCGTCTATGTACTTTGTTGGGCCGAAAAAACCGAAAAACTACGAGAATAGCTAGCGCAAGCAGAGTTGTACTCAGTGGTGAGCTGTGAAAAAAACAACAAAGGGCTCGCAAAAAAATGCTTTTTTCCGAATTTGCTTTTTTAGTAAAATATAAAAGCGTCCAGGAATTTTTTTTTTAATATAAAAAATGCGGTAAAATTGTTTTAAAAATGTTTACTACCAAAACAATAGAAATTTTAATTTGAAGTGAAGCGTAAAATCACAGTTGAAAGAACAACAAGGGGCTCGCAAAATTTTTAAAAAGTTTACAAGGGGCTCTGCCGAGCCCCCGCGGGACATGTATAGCTCACCACTGGGTGTACTGTCTTGGATTTGAAAAGACTTAACTAAAAATATAAATTTTTTTATTCTCATACAATACTCATAACAAAAGCAAAATAAAGGTTTTATTAAAATATTTCATCCCTAATTTATATTTGATAATCTATAATTTATTTGGGGGGGGGGAGAAATGTTCCATATGCCTCCCTAGCTGCATCAGTAAAATATTTGGTATTAAAAAATAAATTAATCATTTGTATTTTTAATCACGTTTTTCAGTTTTGTTCGAAAATGGCTTTAAAAATTGTATATAATGATATTTGAACATGTTGGGATACCCAAATTTAATTTATTTTAGCAAGTCAGATATCATGGAAGCGGTTAACAAAAAATCATATAATTTGCAATCGAATGTCACAGAATGCAATTTACAGAAAATCAATAAATGATTAATCTTTCGAATTTAAATTTGAAAAACGGGTCAGAGATAGATTAGGCAATGGTGAAGAGCGTAGTAAACATGGATTTGTCAGGAAATGTTCGGAAAGAGGCAAAAACAATAGAATGTATAAAAATAGAAAATTTTTAATTAATTAAAGGAAACCCAAATCGAGTAAGCCATCAGACAATTCAACAAAATGGATTTCGGAGGAAACATGATGAATAACAATGAGTATAAAGTGAACTGTCCAACTTAAGAAATTCGGTTTTTAGCTTTAGGTAGGGTAAAGAAAAAATGAGATTAGTTCTGAAAGCAATTGATTGAATTTATCAGCTCTGTTAATCATTTGTACATTTCTTGTGGGGTTGTATGATTTAGTGTTAATATACGTTAAGGTGCAGTTACATCATTATCAGTTATTTTTGTATAAATTAATTTTTTTAATTTAATATTTAATGATTAACCACTTGCCGGGTGATTTTTTTTTCGTGTTTTCGGTCAAAAAAAACTATTTTTTTAAATCATTAATTAATAGTATATAATCAAAATATAACGTAAATATTTTTTTTTAATTTTCCGAGTTTGTATTCACTATTTTTTCTATATGAGTTTGCGCTCACATGTGAGCGCTCGCCCGAAATGGTACACATTTTTTGCACTCATATTTGAGCGCGCGCCCGGCAAGTGGTTAATTGTTATTCTCGAAATAATAATTTTGAAAAGTTTAAAAGTGAAAGAAATTTTAAAATTGGTCATTTGTGTCAAATGTCAAATTTTATGCGTCATATGGAGTGAGACTAAGAAGAATTAACAGAAATATTTGAAGATTCTAATAATGGTAAAACTTTACAATGTCTTAAATATATTTCCAAATTAATTCGTATATCACACACCAATTCTGGAAGATATTGAAGGGATCTTAAAAAATGAACATTATACAAATTTCCAAAAAAAATCTGTTAATATTAAGAAACATTTTTTATGGCTTCGCTCTTTCAGTAAAAGCAAAGTAAAGTCCACCTTTCATTTTTATCTCTAACTGTGGCACGTAAAAATTTGTAGAATAACCCTATTCATTGTTATGTAAATTCCATTGTAATATATTATACGAACTTCTTTTGATGTTCACATTTGATTTCTTTTCGCTTTCCATTGACATTATATTTATTAAAAAACTGATTATGAATCAGTAAAGATATCGACATTTTTTTCATATTCTCGAATTTTCAGCACTGCCTTTTTCAAGTGAATATAAAAACAATAAATACAATGTTAATTCATTGTCTTGGAAAATATTACATGAACATTTGATGTTTGTTTCTAAAAATATTAAATTTTTTAATTATTCTTGATTTTGCGAAAATTCTCTTAGTTTTTCTGGGAAAATATTTAGTCAGCCTATGAGACAGATCAATTATGACGATATTTTGACTATTTAATCGGATTTTTACTGATCTAGAAACATTAATGCTGGCAATTATTTTGCGGAATTTTCTCACTTTATCTGTTACAAAATGAAATAAATCCTTTTTATAAGACATTCTGGTGGAAGTGGGAAAATTTTGGAAAACAATTAACCGAAAGACTATTGGATAGAAAATTGAAATCAGAGTGTATTGGCATACCGAATTATTTTAATTAATTATTTGTAATCGATTTTTTAAATTAATATTTCTATTCAGTAAATTGTCTTTTGATAAATAGATTTTTCATAAATTTTCAGTAATCCTTTGGTATTTGGTATTTGGTATTTGGTATATTTCTTTGGTATCCTTTATTACAGTGGTTCTTAACCGGTGCTCCGTGAGCTTGTTGTAAGTGCTCTGCGAAATTATGAAAGCCGAAATCTTATGTTGGCTCATTTAGTGTATGTGATTTTATTTATTTAAAAGCTTGAAAACTGTGAATCAGTAAATATATCGATGTTTTTGATATTCACGAATTTTCGGCACTGCTATTTTCAAGTCACGTGCTAATTTTACGACGGCTTTTAAGTACTTGATTGAGCGATGACTCTCAATCAAGTACTTAAAAGCCGTCGTAAAATTAGCACATGACTTGAAATTAGCAGTGCCGAAAATTCGTGAATATCAAAAACATCGATATATTTACTGATTCACAGTTTTCAAGCTTTTAAATAAATAAAATCACATACACTAGATGAGCCAACATAAGATTTCGGCTTCCATAATTTAATATATTAATGCTATTTTTAACTGTTATGTAATATTCAGTTTAATTATTAATAAAAGTTCTGTCTGTATGTTTTTTGACTCTTTGATTTTGGAGCTCCGTGTATTTTTCTTATGATCAAAAGTGCTCCCTGACTTCAAGAAGGATAAGAATCACTGATTTAATTTCAAAGAAAACTTCACAAAATATTTGTTTTGGAAATCAATTCTTTATAAATTGATTGAATCTTTGTCAATAAAATTTAACATGTTTGTCTTAACCGATTAGTATTATGTAGGCCAAAATAAGTTTCAGGTTCATATTTACGCGGAGAATAATATGACTGAAAACACGCGATAGTGGTGAGATGAGGACGAAATGCTATCTTGAAAACATCTAATCCTAAAAATAACTCAGAAATTATTTGAAAATTAATCAATACAATCTAGATCAAAATAGGATAACCATTTGTCCCGGATCCATGTCCTGGTATTAGAGTTTGTATATTATCAAAATTAATTTAGTTTATATTATATTTTCACATACAGATAGAATTATTTTCAGAGCTTTATATTGACAACAGTGTAAAAAATCATTATTTTAAACATTTCAGTGAAAATCATTCTTTGTGGTAATTTAATAAAAATTCTGGAATTTTCTCTGTTTGCCGAGACCTAATACAGTCAGAGAAAAAGTTTTTCAATTATTTATAATATGTAGACAGCAGATAACTCGCAATTTAATATTGATACTTTCAGCGGTGTATTGCCAAATTCGTAACAAAGGGTTCGCAGTTAGTATGTCCCCTTATGCCATATTGCTCACCGCCACAGCCAGTCAAATTACTATTAAGGGATCTGGCGTCTGGGCCCACAAAGCTCCTTCAGTGGAGTTTCGGGTCCATCCGCCAAGGCATTTTTAAGTGTTTGAGGTCAAATAGAGCAAGTTTCTCTATTACTTTTTTGTTTCGTAAGTCTTTAGAATAGTCTTTTTAGTACATAAACAAATAAGCAAATAAATAAGCAAAATTAAATTAAATTTTTATTATTGACGCAGTAGTAGTTAGAACAGAATTAATTTGAGTGTAAATAAATCGGCTACGCTAATTTCCACAATTACTCTTCGTTTAATGAGTATTTTCTAGGTACGCTATTTTTAACTCTGGTATCATTTGCGTCCCGATGCCCTCTCAACCAGGTTTTTACATAACGTACCGGATTAAAAACAGTTACAGGTTTGCCCAAAATTTTTATGTTCATCAGGCACGATAAATTTGTCATTAATAATTTGTTTCTCTCATTCGTCGCAATATCGTTCATTATACTAAAGCCACGTTCATCCTCTGCACTACTAACAGCAATAGTCTTGATTTTTTTGCCCTTTTAATTGATTCTGGAGGTTCACTGTTCCTGTTGTCAATAAAATCTCGAAAATCGTTAGTGGGAATGTAATGTTTTAGCTGTTTGCTTAAATCGTTAAGCTGTCTTTCACCATCTAGCCAAGGCGTCGTAATATTGTTTGGCCATTTTTTAGATTCGAGCAAATCAAATAAAGATATTAGATGCGTATATTACGCTGCATTTGCATCTTTAACTGCTGCTGCCATCTGGTTTAGTCTGGTTTCCATGTTGTCTATCACGCTCTGATAAAGCTGCGCATGTGGTAAAGATTGTTGTCTAGCACAATAGTAAATCATGATAGCCAGGTCAATTAAAAAACTCAACTTTTCCATTTTTTTCTGCAAACCTTTCATGTCCGCAATCTTTGAAAAATGTTTCTATAAAGCCGGATATGCATTCCACACTGCTTTTACCACATGTTGGCTGCACGCAACCCAACGAGGTCCAAGAACACGACCGATCCTTTGAATTTCTAAACCAAGATCTTTTGCAATATCGTTAAGCTCCAGTATATTTTTATTGGATTGGCTATATTATTGCGTCCCAGCATAGTGCTGGCCCCGTCAATACAATATCCAATAAGATGTTCCTTAAGATAGGTACCATCAAAACTCCATTTTTTCAAACATAAAAGAAATGCATTGACAATGCTTTCAGCCTTTGTGGATTCAAATTCAACTAAATCAACGAATATATTTACCGGTTCCTCAGCTGTCAATATTTCACACCGCAAAAATACAATTAAAGTTGATAGTTTTAAAACTGTTGTAGCCTCATCCAATATGATGCAAATTTTGACTGATTTGCGATAATTTTACTAAAAATAGTTTTAAGTATTTGTTCAGAAATATGATGGACTATTTTTAGAGCACTGTATCGAGAATGGAGACAAATTCTACAGTCAACACAATTTTTCGCTTGCAAATCAATTTTGTCAACTATATCAGATATGGGACGATTACGTTTAGCTAAACTGTATACACAATTAAACACATGAGCAGTTGTGTCTATTTGTTTTCTTTTGAAATCAATACTTGATTTTACTTCACAAATCATAATAATAAATAACAATTAATAAATGAAGTATATTTAAATTTCTAACCCAACGTGTCCTTTGTATTATTAAAACAAATATAATTAATAAACATTAATTATTGAACATCACTAGGTATATTTATTATTTTGAACTAACGGTTCGCACGAACCTGACCGAACGGGCTCCAAAAAACTGCTGATTTTGATGTTTGCATAAAATATATATATTATTATTAAATATTATTATATTATTATTATTGTTGGAGCGTAATTGAATAAATATTCTAGAGTTACTGATTAATATATTATCTTATATCTTTCGTGTACCCATAACATTAGCTATGCTGGCGATGCAGGCAGAAGTCAAAAATCAATGAGCAAGTGATTTTCTGTATTAGAACTACTCATTGCATCTTTGCTTACTGGTTCAAGACTGTCAATAGAATATCTTATGCTAGGACTGGGATTATTAATCTTTTCTTTCTGCATTACCATAGTCATCATTGTTAGGTGTTAATTAATGTCCTCTTTTAAAAATTTAGGAAGAGATCTGCCATTATTTCTCTTTCGATAATTTGTTATCAGACCACTTTGGAAATTTTTGGTAGCGTTTTGTTTTAGTACTCGACATTACAACTTCATAATTTGGTTAATTTTGTAATGTTTTCCGAAAATTTGAGGAGCATTCTTCTTCTGTTTTCCAGATATTACATTGTAGTATTTATCGGAATGTATTCATTTATCGGAATCTTCACTCAAACCATCGTTTATTATCATGGTTATTTTCTACTTAAGTTCATTATTTTGTAGTTAATTCTGAGAAATATCTTGTTCATTTGATAATTTTATACTATCTAGACCGCTCGGTGAGTCCGCTGTCCCTTTATTACGAACAGCCTGGATCCTTGAGACGTTCTGTATCCAAAATTTGTGTTAAAAACTAGTGACAAGTCCTGGCCCATGAGGCAGTTTTCAGATTAGTCAGAAAAATGGTTAGTTTCCATTCGGGGCTTGTTCAACTGCAATTCAGAATCGTTTATCGTTCCGACTTCCTCTCAGATATTTGGAGTCGCTGATCATATAGCTGTATCAAGAGGCATGTGAGCATAAAGTCATATTAGAATAAAATGAAAAGAAAACATCGAAAACTTGGTTGCATACACAAGTATTAATCTCCAAATTACCAGTATACAATTTCACAATCAGAAAATGTTTGGCCTAAATATTTCAATCCTCGACTAATTTTAGTTTGTGAATGAAATTACAAAACCTGGCTAATAATTGAGAGATTTCAAGCTCTTAAAATGAATTTTCAGGGTCAATTTATATGAAATTTTGAGTCTGTTTTGATGAGCTCAGGTGTACACCCAATTCCGAAATTTAGTAACCTCTATAATTCACGTTGGTGTGCACACCAGTTGAGGTGAGTCACCATTTACGTGAAAATGAAGTTACTCAATTTCATTTATTCAATTTCATAAAAATGGTAATAAATAATAACTTTAAGACTTGATTTTTGATTTTATATAATTATGAGATCATTATTCAAGTTCTTAAATATTACTGTTACTCAGCATTTTTAATATAACATATTGATAATTAAATTTCAGGTGTTTTTCTAGTAATTTTGACATTTAATGAATTTATTTGGAATTATTTCAATAAAATTTAAGTTAGATATATTTTTGATTATAAATAAATTAACTAATCACCGAGGACATTTATTTTTTTAATACAATTAGGAAAGAATCAAAGGCTGAATTTTATAATTTTTATAATGTTATAATGAAATAATTTATTTAAATTTACGAATTGTGAATTTCTTTCTGTAAATTCTAATGTTTTGTAATTTAATTAATAAATCTTACATTGTCAGATTTCCACCTTCGCGAAAAGACAATGTATCCTGAGAAATATCTGTAAATCTAAAGAGTTTATATTCCAAATCATTTTATAATTGAATTTTACGATGTATTTTCTTTTTCTCTGAAGCTCAAGGTATAGCTGTCGGATTCTAAATTAAAAATATTTTCCTACAAAATTTTTTAATAATTTCAAAATAATTATATTTTAACAATATGTTAATGTTTATTTATTTCGGAACAAGAAAAGCTATAATAAATTTGCATGCATTTTTCATTATGTTTTTTGTGTTGGTATGTTCAATTATTTTTCTCTCACCTTCACAAATCCTATAATAAAGTTATTAAATTTCGGAACAATAAATTTCTACACACAGGTAAGTTTGTGTGTTCCTATACAATTGAAATTTTTTTAAATTATAGAAGTTACTAAATTTCGGAATTAGGTGTGTTAGGGATATTTAAATAATTAATTTATAAATAAAATATATATTGTATTATAAGTAAAAGTATAATAAGTATAAATGCTGGCTTAAATGAAGTTTAGCATTATTATTTAATTAATTAATTCGCCATTTAAATCGGGTTTTTTAATAATACCAGATTTAGGCAATAATTTGTATTTGTATTAAAAATAAATATTTGTAGATTACTAACTGGTTATTATTAACAAGGTGTACTTACAATCTTTCTCGCCAGAGTAGGGATTTTGTGTTTGCAAGTGTCGATTTTCCTACCCTTATACTCGGACACTGTACAGACACTGATGCGTTGAATAATACGTGTCTGTATGTACGTATTTTCCAAAGTATTTCGAATTACTGTTTTTAGTAACAACATTTATTTATTTTTTAAAAAGCTTGAAGATTATGAATCAGTAAATATATCGATGTTTTAGATATGTTTACTTCACGTATTTTAATAAATATAATGGAAAAGAAATCAGTGGTGAAATTTGAAAAAAAAGTTCTTATAACATTTATTAAGTTTATTGATTAAATGTATCATTTAAAACAAACGGGGTATTTTCTTTAATTTAAAATATTTATTATTTATTATGCTATTTTTGTTTGAAACTGAATAATATAATTTTCTATTAATTATTTTATATCAATTATTTTATATCCCACATGGCAAATTAATTATGACTCTTTTGAGTATTAATTCAAGCCAAAACTAATTCTATTGCTGTCTAATTATGGTGTTTTGTGTGTTTATACATTATAATAATTTGCTCTTTCTTTATTGTATCATTACGCCGCTATGATGAATTTTAGATTTAAGATGATATACTTCAGTAAATTGCGATATTTTTATTAATTTTATTTTGTGTAAATAATTGCTGCCTCTTGCATTTTTCATTTTATTTAAATGCATTTTATTGTTTCTTGATGTGTCTTATTTTACTTTGTTTTAATTTACATGTTCGTATGGGTTTCAAATAAACTTTCTGAGGTGTGTTTTTCGACGAATTAAAATAAATTCCAAACTCTCTCACTTTTGCCCAATATAATCTTTTCAATTCAATTTTATTTTAACATATGATTTGTATATTGTTTGAATGTAATTAAGTTAATTAATAAAAGTGATTAAAAAATGAACCTCTTTCTTTTTTATCTTTTAAATTTATTTCCTCATTTTAACTTGTTTTTACTTTTTTACCTTCCACCAGAATGATGGTTTTATTAAATTGTTGGTTCCTTTCACAGGGTTCTCTCTTCTTGTTAATCAAACCTAACTCAATTATTAATCTAAAATTATTTATTTTCTAATTAAATTTATTTTTTATTCAAATTAACTAATTAAATAGTTTCTTGGTGCTTATGGGGTGTGTCATTTAGAATGTTCTAGGGTTGCTAAAAAATTTGGCATTGACTCTTCCCTAAACGCCTTCATGATTATTTTACTTTTTACCATCTGGTTATCCATGGCAACAACCATGTTGATAATGTGCACAGTTGCTGAAAATAAATGAGCAGGTGAGCTCTATTACTAGAACTACTCCTCATTGCCTTTGGTCAATCCTGAGTTGCGTCTGTGTGCATCTGTTTTTGGGTTCTGAATTTTATTTTGTATGCGCACACAGACGCGAACAGTGTAGGTTTTGGAGATTTATCGGTTTTCAAATTTTTGAATTGTTTTTATGTCAAGTATTAGAAGTTTTTTTTGAAAAAGGGACTTGTTTTAAAATTTGGTAATTTTTCTATTTTTTTGAAAATAAAGATTTAAATTCGTTTCGTTGATTATTTCGAAATGGAAAATGGTATGGATAATGAATATGATGAATTTGTTTTGAGTGGTCATTCGAATGTTGTTTTGTCAGTAGTTTGGGACAATAAATCGAGAGTTGCCATCACTGGTGGAATGAATGATACTATAATTGCATGGAGTTTAGAAGATGGCAAACCAATTGATATATTATATGGACATTCAGATTCAATAACGAAATTAATCATCAACGAAACTAACTCATTCTTTGTAAGTGCGGATTTATGTGGTTATGTAATCGTATCGAAATTAAATCTTGATCAAATGAAGTTTAATAAATTCAAATCAGTTGAAGGTTCAGAAATTATTGACTTTAAGCGGATAGTTGATCCATTATCCAAAGATGAATTTCTATATCTTCGAACAATAAAACTGGAAAAGACGCATGGAAATTGGGATATGAATCTCTATCAATTGGAATTTATACTTGCCGTTATTTCCGAAGATGAGTTATTACTATTTGAGGAATCAAGTCGGAGACTTTTAGTTGATGCTTCGAAAGAATATGATGCACAATACCAGATCGAGTTTATCAGAACAAATATGTTCCTTTCGACAATTAAACAGCCTTTTCATTTTTGAGTTCAGGACTGTCGATAGAATGTATTGCGTCACTTTTCATTATTTATCCCTTTTCTCTTTATTCAATTAATTATGGTTTTCATTGCTTGATGCTATTCAATGTTACCTTTCTAAATTTTGATCAGGGATCCATCCTTATCTATTATTATATAAATTCTGTCATAGGTCTTCCATAATAATTGAGGTTAATCAGTGTGCTCTTCAAAAACATTTGAGCATGGATCTGCCCTTATTTATAGTTCTGACTTATGCGGATTCTAATTCCTAACTCCCTAGACAGGCTTTTACCCTATCAATCGTATATTGTATTTAGCTTTAGTTTGATTTTGGTTTTTTCTAACCGACGCCTCAGAATACCTGACACACTTCAATTTTTTTAAAGTTTTTTTATAAATATGAACCCATGTGGTTTGTTTATTAGTATTGTGGGATTATTTCCATTGGCCTGCTTCTGTCTCCTTCATTTTTAGTGAAATGTTCAGAACAGTGGAAGCTTCATGAAATGCTTTAAGTTTGGTTGTCATCTCATTTTAACTCCTAAGCAAACCTTACGAGTGTTTGACTTGGAAACCCGTTAATATTTGTGTACTTTAATTATTATTGTAAATTTTATATTTTTATTGATTTTCACTTTATTTCTGTGCCTATTACATCAAATCCCAACAAATTTATATTGTATTCACACGAATTATGCATTTTAGCCTATTGGGTATTTAATATAGATGTGTTGAGATTCTCAAATCTCAACTTGATGGTTCCTATATAAATAAGATTCCTATATAAACAACACTGGTTCAATAAATTTATTAAATTATCACAATTACAAATAAAGTTAAAAATATAAAATTAACAATCACCTCAAATATATTTCAATTTGTATTGTATGTATATATATATATATATATATATATATATATAATATATATATATATATATATATATATATATATATATATATATATATATATGCGTGTGTATGTGTATGTAAATGCTTGCAGCTTCCTGAGCTCGGATATGTAAAATAGGTATGCTCTAAATTATATTGCAATATCAATTTCTGAATTTGCAACTATTCTTAGAAGCTCTTATTTTTTGGGTGATTTGACTGAGAAATCAGTCGACTTATATATAAAATCCCTGTTGACACTCCATTTTGAATGTCAATACACTCTTCTGTTAAAATAAAATTTCTCTTTTAAAAATAACGGGCACTTATTGCAATAAAAAACAAAATAAACAATCCTGCACCCGGTCCAATTAAAAACAAACAATTGGTTAAATTATGTCTCTAGACTTATTGACATTAAACAACCACAGTTGTTCTCTCCCGTGCTTGCAATCGAATTCAAAAATTGAATTAAAATAAAGATTAATTAATTTAAATATTTTGTTCTTTGTTAAAGTTAATAAATTTACTGCGATCTGCGTTATCTCATCAGAAACAAAACTGTTGTTTAATCCAAAAATAATTAAGTGTGATTTCTCAATACGTTTTGTTGATATTCATGATTTGTATGTAAAATATTTATAATAATAATAATAATAATAATAATAATAATAATAATAATAATAATAATAATAATAATAATAATAATAATAATAATAATAATAATAATAACAATCGACAACAAACGATAATTAATAACAATAAACAATAACATCATTTTCTATCTTTTACAAATTAAAATATAAAGAGTTAAATCCATCTTTAAATCCATCTTTAAATTTCGCAGCAAAAATCTTGAAACCAACAATATATATTTAATCAAAGAATTTATAAATAACAAGTTTTAATATTTTACAAAAACCGCCAACTTCAAATTATTTAAACAAAAAGATATCTAACTCTCCCCTTCTTAAGAATTTTTCCACATCTTCAGCCACTCGATTCTTCTTTCTTTCGTTCCTTCTTGTGAATGTAGTTCGACTCGATGAGGTGATAGAAATCTGGCGATTTTATATGGGCCATCGTATTGCATACCATCCTTGTGCCTGTTCTGCAGCTCTTTACTTACGAGTACCTTCTCCCCCACCTCGAAAACACAAGTGCCCCTCTTTGTCTTATCTATAGCTCTCATAGTGTCTGCGGCTTTACTCGAGTTAAATCTCGCGTCTTCTTTCGTTTCGTGATATCTCGGCTTGTTTCAGGTTAGAGTGTAGGTTAACACTCCCTCCATAAATTATCTCAAATGGTGATAAACCTGTTCGCAGCAAAAATCTTGAAACCAACAAAATATATTTAATCAAAGAATTTATGATTAACAAGTTTTAATTTTTTACAAAAACCGCCAACTCCAAATTATTTAAACAAAAAGATATCTAACTTAAAGTTTATGTTTATCAATAAAAACAAAATTCGCATTCATTTGTTAATAATCACGATATAATAAAGTTCATCCCATTAATCACATAGACACATGTATGTTTATTCTATATTTATTTGTTCCTATTATGTAATGTTTAAGTTTTAGAATTCTCAGTGTTTGTCCATATTCTAACATTACTCCTTGGGGTGTTAAGGTTTTGTCCTCATAAGGTAAATGTACTGATAAGGTAAGTATCACCGATTTTGAAATTTAACGAACTCGTGAGTCAAAATTACGCATGATTATCTTCAACGTGACTTTGATGATTTTTATGAAGATGATACCATCAACGAAACTACTAGTAAACTAGAAATGATTATGTATTATAATCAAATAAAAGGCGGCGTAGACACAATGGATCAAAAGTATTCTGTAGTGTCCTGTAGTAGGAAGACGAATAGATTGCCTATGTCTTTCTTGTATGGAATGATAAACATTGTTTGTATAATTTATAGACACAATGTTAATAACAATGGAGAAAAATTATGAAAAATCTTACCTTGGGTCTTAGACGTTTAGAAGCACCTACTTTGAAGAGATAATATCTATTATATCCTGCTAAATATAGTACCTGGTACATCGGACGAGTCAGACAAAAAAAATAGGTATTTCTTGTTCGTTTTAAAATAAGGTGAAAGGCAAATGTGTCCTTCAAAAAATCTAAAAAATATTATGTCGTGAACATAACGTTGATGTGACAAAGCTGGTTGTAACATCTTTATATAACTATATGTTTTTAATAAGATATGCTAATTGTTGCTTTTGTACTAAAAAAGGCTGATTATTGTAGTAAAAAAGAAAGTGTTGGATTATAGAAGTTGAAATTTTTTTAATAAATAAAGGAAAGCACTGTAGCGAGATCACTTAGTGTGAATAAAATTTGTTGGAATTTTTAATAAATATTATTATTCTTATGTGTAAATTAATAATCGCATAAAATTTATTGAAATAAATTAATAAACCTCGACATGCAGCTAATTAAAACACACGCGTCAATTTTACACATGATTATATTTTCCTTACTACACAATATGATTATCTTTATAGGGTTAAGGAGAGCGTTAAAAGTTTCAGGAATGAAAAAAAAATTTGGAATGACGTGAATTAGTACGAGGTTTAAAATATATCATAAAATATGCAAAGAAAGATTTAAACCTATTCATCTTATTTTTATAAAAACTATTGAATAATACATAGAATGAGTTTGTTTAAAATAGTTGTTGCTATAATCAAATCCTTTGAATATGCCTGTTCAGTTAAAATTCATTCCAAAATTTAAGTTGCCTATTGCAATCTGCATTCTCATTTTATTTTCGTGGATTATAATTACATATTCCTTTCAAAGTAAACCGACATCTAACAAACTCAATTCAATCAATGACTTTAATAAACTAGTTTCTAAAAGAATTTGCGAATCATTATAATTGGGCAAATCGTCAAATGGAATTGATAAATAATACCATGAATTTGGTATTAACTGACAAAAAAAATAAAAACATAACAAAACTAAGGATTCATTTCGAAAAATTAAAGAAATCATTAACAAAATATAATTTAGATCTTGAAGATAAAATAAGATCTTTCAAAAATGAATTGATTCATTAATTACTATTTCATATTTTAGCTTTTATTGTTCGAAGTAATATTTTATTCTTAAGTGATTTATAATAAATTTTTTTCGTTGCTTTAACTATGCAATATATAAATTTTACAAAATACTTTCTAAACAAAACCTAACACTCGTAATTTTAAAAATTAACGATTTTACTTATTTTTAGCACTGTATTTTACAATATTTTATATAAACTTAGACATTAATGTTTATAATTTTTTTTAATTCGTTTAGTTCCTATTGACATTTAAAATCGAAAATAACTCATATCCATTAAATTTTATTAATTTATGCAATTGATGGAGCAGCAGAAGAAATCTTTGGCCACATATCTGCACATTCTTTAGCTACTGGACCAGTTATAGCAGAACCTTTCATTTCACCTTTGTTATTAACAATAACCCCGGCATTATCTTCAAACTGAATAATCGTCCCGTCTTTCCGCTTAAATAATTTTCGTTGTCGAATTACAACGCCTTGTAAAACTTTCTTACGAAGTTCTGGTTTACCCTTTTTAACTGAGCAGACAACCATATCTCCAACTGCGGCAGCTGGTAATCTGTTCAATCGAGATTTTGTTCCAAAAACACTGATAATATACATGTTTTTAGCACCAGAGTTGTCAGCACAATTAATAACGGCTGCTACTGGCAAACCCAATGAAATTCTAAATCGTCCTCCAGATGCTCCTCCACGTCCTTATTATTTAATTAACATACTAATAAATTATAAAAATATTAAATACCTCTTTTAGACATTTTTCAAAAGTTATAAATAAATTTCAATACAATTATTTAAACAAAAAACTTAGTCATATTTATTTTACAATTATTATTATTAAATTTTAAAAGTAATTTTAAGAAAGTTAAATTATTATAAATTCTTATTTGTGAAAATAAATATATTTCAAATAATCAAAAATTATAAGATATTTTACATTATGAAAATATTAATAGAAATATTGCTATAATGTTATGATATTTAAGTGGTAATAAAAATTGAAATGAAATTTATTTCAAACGTTAGGTAATTTAAACATCAATTTTGATTTACTTTTTAATTTTAATAGTTATGTAGTTCAAAGGGTAACCACCTCTGCAAATCTTGCTAGATTTTACTAAAGATTTTTCACTCTAATCCTTCCAGATTCTCGTCTTAGTTCATTTGTAATCAATATTAAGTTTTAACAGTTTCGACCATAGCGGCAGCTTTTGATTTTATTGGACTCCTTTTATAAGACACTTCCATATCAATCATCTTCATTAATTAGATTTTCAATCAGCTGAAATTTTTACGTAAAATTAAATTAATTTTATTATTACTTGACAGACTGACATTTTGCCGGTCAATCTCGAGATTTAGTTCCTAATTTGATTAATTAATTGATTTAAATTAATTAGTTTGGTTTTTGAATAACTTTCTCTATGGATCTCTCGTCGATATAAAATTAATTTATTCGTACTCGTTTCATCCTTTGCCACCCACTTGTTTGTTTCCCCCGAAAAATATTATTTTAAAAATAATTTGCACTTCAATTTTATTTTTGAATTTTGCTAATTTTTATATTGCATACAGCTCTCTGCACATTTTTGCACGAATTTATAGAAGCTCAACGCAGTAATAGTGCTAATTTGCGTTTAAATATTTTATACTAATTTTTCACAACTTCTATTATTACCAAATAATTAGTAGTTAACTGACAAGTAAATAAAACTTGGAATCCAACTGAAAGAAACTCAGGTAGGTGTTTCTTCGGGTCATTTAATTTAATTTAACGATTACATCGTTAAAATAGCTGTCGCAACATCAATGAATATAATTCACACTGAGGTAGAGTATAATCTACCCTCCTACCCAGGTTCCGGCAACTACCTTATAAGTCATTCCCATAGTAAACTGATTACAATTACATATATTTTATAACAAAAGCTAAGCTAAAATTTTACCAGTAGAAATACCAACAAGATTCAACGGATTTCCAAGTCAAACGCTTGTAAGGATTGCATAGGAGTTAAAATTATTTGAAAAACCAAACTTAAAGCATATCCTGAAGCTTCTAGTCTTCAATACTCCGTGCATTTTTATTAAATGTGATTAGCGGTCGATCTGATATCGTTTGGGTTCCAGGAAGATGACAATTTAACTTTCGTCCAAGAAAATTTACGGCACAAAAGAAAGTTTTAAGGATTTAATGATGAATTCTCATTTTTCAAGTTATTTACAGTTTGATGTCTAGAAAATAAAGCTTGCTTAACCAATAAGATAAAGTTCACGAAAATTGAACAACATAAAATGATTCATCGAAGGAAGATCAGTAAAGGCTTTGAATTTCATCATTTTAGGTAGTCAAATACAAAAAAATCTATAACTTAACTAAATTAAAAGTTTATGTCAGGACTAAAATTGCCAATAAGAGGTCGTTTGTTAATCTTGACTTAAGAGTTGCTATTCAAGAACTTGCTTTAATAGAATTAATAATAAAAACTATAATAATGATGATGATGATGATGATAATAATAATAATAATAATAATAATAATAATAATAATAATAATAATAATAATAATAATAATAATAATAATAATAATAATAATAATAATAATAATAATAATAATATTAATAATAATGGTTTGTTAAAGGTAACTAAACTATAGCCTTTCGTGCTATTTCCATAGTAACCAAGAATACAAGGTTGCTTTACCATTTGATACCCGTTGAGTAATCAACGGTGGAATTGTATCGAATGGGTAAATACTCACGTAAAATTAGCATACTTATATACACTATAATCGTCTAGCATTCGAACAGGTTCGCAGACTACCGTTAGATGTTTTACATGTTTTTATTTACTTATTGCTGTATCTGGGTGGTATTTTTCTAACGTATTTTTTGATGGGGTTACTTCTATGTGGACCTTAAATCAGTATTTTCCGAACAATAATAATATTGTTGTTGTTGATTCCTACCAAAGCGAACTAAATGTCTTTCCTGTTAGTATTTTGTTATTTTTGAAGGTTTCAAAATTCTAAACTACTTTGCACCTCTGCAATTCCATTTCATGGCTAGAAAGAATAAATAAGTATGCTGGTGAAATGAAAAATTTTATATTTTATAATCAAATAAAAAACTAAATAAGTTCAAATATCTAAACCATCAAATTGAGTTATACTAATAAAATCAAAACCAAAACTAATTATCCAAAGCACAATTCTGACAATTTTATCCAGCATGTTTTGTGCAAGCAGGATGATCTTCTTTCAAAATGAAGGGTTTGTCGACGAGACTATCTCCACAGATATTGCAATTGAAACATGCCTGGTGATAACAGTCAGTCTCATAATTCACATATTTTTCATTTGCGATCGCTTCACTACATTTCTGATATAATATACAATTTAATATGAAATGAACAATAGATCATTGTTGTAACTACAATATTAAAATAAGAAAAAACTTTGTAATTGAGTTATTCACTGACAGATATATTTCCAGGTTATTTATTCATTTAAATATCATACAAAAATTTAGATTTATTCGCGGATGGTTTTGTAATGGGAATCATCAAAATTATAAAATTTAGATAATATATTAATTTGTATTTCTAATGTATATAAGAGACTAATAAAAATCCTCAAAAAAGAAATTTGTTTTAAATGTTTAAATAAATGATTGTAATTTAAAAGAAGACTAAATAGCTGAATTGTTTTTCTATTTATGTGAAATTTTGAAATTGAATAGAAATTTATCTGAGTAAACAGATAATATATGTTATACGGTTGATGAGGACATCATAATTAAACCCTGAACTTTTATTGGAAATCTATAAATACATAATAATCGCGTTTATAGAATAATCAAACTAGGTTTGATATTTAAAGATACGGGGATATGAAATATACATACATAAATGTAAATTATGTTAAAATTGAAAATTAATTAGTAATTGGTTTCCAAAATTTGAGTTTACACTAAATTTTTATACACCACTTTAATTACTTGGATAAATATTCTTGAACAAAGTTGTTTACTGAGGATTTAGAGTGCAGAAATATTGAGCATTAAAGGCTAGAATTTCTGTTAGAATTTCACGAAACTAAAACTTAAAGGTTTTCTAAATCAGGGGTCCTCAAACTGTTTTAAATAGGACCCACTAGCCAGAAACCAGAAACTTGGCGACCCAATACAAAATTTTTTCCTTCTTTTGCAATCAACTTTATATTTACCAACTCCGACTAAAATATTTTCCCATCAAACGTATTTTAATTCTTTCAAAATTTTGCTAACAAACCCTTAATTCTTAAAGATAATTATTACAATTAATTATTCGAAATAAAAGAATAAATTTAAAAAACACAGTTGCATTCTCGAATAAATTTAGCATATTAATGAGATGGGTCAGCTTGCATATTGCTGACTAGTTCGTTTTGTTTGTAGCAGATTAAAAAGTTTGTGACGTATTTTGTTTCATTTTTTTACAAATAGCATCCTCGCGACCCACCTGGGAAGTTTCCACGACCCATGGTTTGAGAATAGATGGTCTAAATATTCCAAATATGTTGTTTTTATATACATAGTGGCGCGTTTACGCATAGGTACACGCCTAGGCCCCAAAATTTTGAAGGTCTCCCAATCAAAGGAAATAAATTAAAATTAACAACTGTGAATTTTGACTTATTGTAAATATAATCTAACCCTAACCCATGCATAATGTACCTAAAACATAAAAATAATCAAATTCTTTATTAAATATCTATTTTACATTTAATTTTTTAA